>BQNB010128290.1:0-19305 GCA_026074375.1 Tanacetum coccineum | reverse complement strand
AATCAAATGCTAAGGTCCTAGGATATGAGGAAGAGATAAGTAGAGGTATTTTTGCTTTTAGGGAAACCAATGCAGGATATAATGATATCCCACTATATAGCAGATTCAAACAAGTAGAGTATAAAGGTGTCCCTCATCCTCTTAGTGGTGATTATACCCCTAGGGAACAGGAAGACATAGATGATTCTCTGTATGAGTATGGTAAATATGGCCCTCAACCTCAATCTCCTAGTCCTATAGTGTCTAATGCTAGCTCCATTGTTTTCTCAATCTGTCCATCCAATGACAGTGATGGGGAACTTGGAGCTGTGTCTAATGCAAGTTCCACTCATTACTCAACCTGTTAATCCAATGACAGTGATGGGGAGCTAGGAACTGTATATGACCATTCAGTCAATACCACAGCCACCCAAAAGACACAACCACAAGAACCTACACCCAAACAAACAGTTGACCCTAGTTGTGCACATCATGTAAAAACTCCTAGGCAACCAATTAGGACATCAGTAAATTCCTCACCTATTCCTTTAAATAATAGACATAATTGGAATCAAAGAATGGAAAGGGACTTAGGTGCAGGATATTCTTTTGAAAGAAAACCATGTTTTGTGTGTGGAAGTCTTAGTCACTTGATTAAGGACTGTGACTATTATGAGAAGAAGATGGCAAGGGAAGCTGCTCTTAAGAGCAAAAGGGTGGTTCATGCTGATGTTAGGCAAGCTACACCAGCCTGGACTAACACTAACAGGGTGAATAAAGCAAATCAGTTCACTCCCAGACCTATACAAATAAGTAACATTAGACCCAATTTTAGTACTGCTAGCAGAACTCATGTTAATTCTGGCACTCAATTTAAGTCTGGTGCTTCTAGATTTAATACTGACAAGCAACATGTTAATTCTGGTTGTGTGCATGTTAATACTGGTAGAATAAATAGACCAGTATCAAACAACACAAGCCCTAAACCTTCACAGGTGAATCTTAAAAGTCCAAAGAAATGTTTTTCAAAACAAAGATCACCTGTAAATAGACCTTTTTCAAGGAATACAGCACACAAGTCAAATCACTATGCTGTTAAGGGAAAAATGGGCACTGCTGTTAAGACCTCAGCAGGTTGTGTTTGGAGAAAAATAACACCATTCTCCAATACCAATAGTGGACCAACCCCTGATTCAAATGTTAATGTTTCTAGAGGTCCACAAGGCAGACCCAAGCCTGTGAAGGCCTGGGTCCCAAAGAGAAACTAATCTCTTTTTGATTGTGCAGGATCATCCACTGAAGCATATGGAGCATAGAGGTATATTTGATAGTGGGTGTTCTGGGCACATGACTGGTAACAGGGCCCATCTTGAAGATTATCAAGAACTTTCCAAAGTGGGATCTGTTACTTTTGGAGGAAGTAAAGGTAGTATCAGTGGAAAAGGTACAATTAGATTAGGAAATTTAGTTTTTGATGATGTGGCTTTTGTGAAAGAACTTGGACATTTTAACTTATTCTCCATATCTCAGATATGTGATAAAAAGCTAAATGTACTTTTTACTGAAAAAGAGTGTTTTGTGGTGTCCTCTGACTTCAAGATGCCTGATGAAAATCAGGTTCTTCTTAAAGTTCCTAGGCAACACAACATGTATACTTTTGATATGAAAAATGTTGATTCTTCAAAAGGATACACTTGTTTATTAGCAAAAGCCTCATCTAATGAAGCTAAATTGTGGCACAGGAGGTTAGGTCACCTTAATTTCAAAAACTTAAATAAACTTGTAAAGGATAATCTAGTTAGAGGGTTACCTTCCAAGAGTTTCAAAAATGACCACACTTGTGTTGCTTGTCAGAAGGGAAAGCAACACAAGGCCTCCTGTAAGGCCAAGATTGACAGATATGTGACCCACCCATTACATACCTTGCATATGGACTTATTTGGACCTACCTCAGTGAGGAGTATCAACCATGCAAGTTACTGTCTAGTGATTACTGATGACTATTCAAGGTTTTGTTGGGTTTTCTTTCTAGCCAAAAAGGATGAGACTAGTGACATCCTTAAGACTTTTATAAGACAGATAGAAAACCAACTTAATCAAAAAGTAAAAATCATTAGATCAGATAATGGGACAGAGTTTAAAAACAGGGTTATGCTTGAGTTCTGTGGGGAAAAGGGTATAAAACAGGAGTTTAGTAATGCAAGAACTCCTCAGCAAAATGGGGTTGCTGAGAGAATGAATAGGACCCTTATAGAGGCTGCTAGGACTATGCTAGCTGACTCACACTTACCTACCACTTTTTGGGCAGAAGCAGTCAATACTGCTTGCTATACCTTCAACAGGGTAAGAGTGACCAAGCCTCAAAACAAAACTCCTTATGAGCTTTTGTTTGGCCACAAACCAATCCTTAGCTACATAAGACCATTTGGGTGCCATGTTACCATTCTCAATACTCTTAGCCCACTAGGAAAGTTTGATGGAAAGTCTGATGAGGGTTTTCTTGTTGGTTACTCTGTGAATAGTAAAGCTTTTAGGGTTTATAACTTAGTCACCAAAAGAGTTGAAGTAAACCTTCATGTCAACTTTCTTGAAGAAAAACCCAATGTACAGGGAATAGGCCATAGGTGGATGTTTGACTTAGACTATCTTACAGACTCTATGAACTATATACCTGTCTCTTTGCAAAATCAAGCTAACCCTGCAGGTTCAAAGGAAGTCATTGATATTGATGTGCAAACTGAGGAGGATGCAGACCTAATGGTGGTTTCTTCTACATCTCTTTCTGACAAGATTGCTACAAAGAAGACTCACTCCCCGAGGCAGCCATCTTCTACACCAATATCCAAGTCTGCTGATGACATTATGACTTTTAGAAAAGAATTGGATGCTCTTGCTTTGAAGCACTTAGGACCAGTACCTACAACAGTACCTACCAGTACTAATCCTGTTAATACTGGTAGTTTTAACCTTAATACTGCTTTTGAGGAGGTTAATACTGGCAATACTGAAGCTATCTCTCCTAGTGCTGATCATGAAGAAGAGGTCTTCTCTGATGCAGATGATATGGTGCTAAGGTGATAGGTACTAAATGGGTATACAGGAACAAAAAGGATGAGAGGGGAGTAGTTGTCAGAAACAAAGCAAGGTTGGTCGCTCAAGATAATTAAACAAGGAGAAAAAGGAGTATACCAAATTGTTAGAGAAGATGGAACAGATATAGTATACATTAATTTTGGATAGTAATGAATAGATATGGGTTGGATGGGCCTGAGGATAAGTTAGAGAAGGGATTCTGGAAATGTTTAAGAATTATGTTTGAAGAACCTCTAAGCACAGATTCTATATGGAGTGAGATAGAACAACAAAAGATTGTAAGTTGGAGATACTATGATACTAGTAGGGTACATTGTTTGAACTTAGTTTCTATGGATGTTCTAAACCTATGAGTCTATGTCTCTTTATATAATAGAGACCATAAGACGTTACAAAGGAAAACTGAATTGACACTTGTACTAAATGGGTATACAGGAACAAGAAGGATGAGAGGGGAGTAGTTGTCAGAAACAAAGCAAGGCTGGTAGCTCAAGGTCATAGGCAAGAAGAAGGGATTGACTATGATGAGGTTTTTGCTCCTGTAGCAAGAATAGAAGCTATCAGGTTGTTTTTGGCCTTTGCCTCATTTATGGGGTTCATAGTCTATCAAATGGATGTTAAAGTGGCTTTTCTGTATGTGCACTAATAATGAAGAGGTTTATGTCTACAACCTCCTGGTTTTTTTGTTTGATACCTATCATCTACAATGTTTAGTAAGGTGGTCCAAAAGCTTTGTATGGATTGCACAAGCCCCAGGGCTTGTATGCTACTTTGTCTACTTTCCTAGAGCAGCATGGATACAAGAGGGGCACCATTGACAAGACTTTATTCATTAGAAGAAACAAAAAGGATATCATGTTGGTTCAAGTATATGTTGATGATATCATTTTTGGGTCTACCAACAAGTCTTGATGTGATGAGTTGAAGTGTTTTGATGCAAAGCAGATTTCAAATGAGTCCAGGGTGACACTTACATTTTTCCTAGGTCTACAAGTCAAGCAGAACAAGGGAGGAATCTTCATATCTCAAGACAAGTATGTAGCTGAGATACTCAAGAAATTTGCTCTTGTGAATGTCAAAGCTGCCATCACTCCCATGGAGACCAAGTTGCCTTTGACAAAGGATGAGGAAGCTTTTGATTTAGAAGTACACTTGTACAGATCTATGATAGTTCCCTCATGTACTTAGCTGCTCAAGACCTGATATAATGTATGCAGTATGTAGTTTGTTCACGATTTTAGTAACTCCAAAGACTTCTCATCTCAATGCTGTTCAAGAGGTATCTTCAAGTATCTCAAGGGCAAACAACTTGGGCTTAGGTATCCTAGGAATCAACCCCATGTTTTGGAAGCATTCTCCTGATAGTGACTATTGGTTCCAACCTTGACAGTAAATCCACAACAGGTGGTTGTCCAATTCTTGGTCAAAGACTTATCTCATGGCAATGTTAAGAAACAGACTATGATACCACACAACAATGAAAGCTGAATATGTAGTTGCTGCAAATTGTTGTGGACAAGTGTTGTGGGTTCAAAATCAATTGTTGGACTATGGTTTCAACTTCATGAATACCAAAATATACATTGATAATGAAAGCACAATCTGCATTGTGAAGAACCCAGTCTATCATTCTAAGACCAAACACATTGAGATTCGTCACCACTTCATCAGAGATTGTTATGAGAAGAAGCTCATAAGTGTGGAGAAAATTCACACAGACTTAAATGTAGCTGACTTGTTGACCAAACATTTGATGGACCACGGTATATTACTTGGTTGTTAGCATTGGTATGATCAACCCATAGCAACATTCAAGGGGAGGCTTAGATGTATAGTTTGTTAATTCTGGTAGCTAAGTAATCTTAATTCTGTTAGTTAGTTAATTTTAATCCTAGTAGTTAAGTTTAGGTTAATACTGATAGTTGTCATATTAATACTGGTAGGTTAATACTGGTAGTGTGTCATATTAATACTGTTAGGTTAATACTGGTAGTTAAGTAGAGTTAATTCGGGTAGTTAGTTTTTCCTTATTCTGTCTATACAAATTTTTTGGCAATATGGTTTTTCTTGTGTTTAGTCAAATTTTTAGTAGCAAAGCTAGGATGCAAATTGGGGGGAGGAAAGGGGGGAAAGAAGGGAGTGTGTTAATTCTGTTGAAAAAGAATTAATTCGGGTTGACTCTTAATTAATTCTGTAGAGACAAATTAAGTTTTGGTAGTGTAAATTGTTAATACTGGTAGTTTATTGTTAATGCTGGGTTGCGGAAAAATGACTTTTTCTGTTTATCACGTTTAAATTGTTACCGTTAGAGTGTTTTACAGACGCGATAGTCGCACAACAGAGTAGCTAATATAAGTATAAAAGTTTTGATTTCTCTTCAATACTGTATCTTTTTATTGCTATCTTTTCTTTGCAAAGTAAATTTTTTTCCATAATAACAAAATAGTCAAGAGTTTCTGTTACCAGCATCACAATTTCACCCGCAACAAAACCCAAGTATCTCAAACGATCGTCACATAGGCTCAATTAATAGTATTGTGACAAACACAATCAAGTGGTTTTTGCGCAACCTGACGAAAGTACAGGGTTTGCGAGATAGTGAGATTTCTTTGAGGTTCAAACCTCAGGTACGCTTAAAACTGCGAATCCACCCTATCATGATTCTCTAGTAAACAATTTTGTCAGAGTGCATCACCACTATCTAACACCGATGGTCTCTAGAAATAGCAACAATTGAATACCATAATGATACACAAACTCTGAGGCGTCAAATAGGGATTCACTTCAATTCGATGACTCCACATAATAACATTGTAGCCACTTGCTGACCTTTTGAGGGTAGGGGCAAATGGGTTATCCTACTGATTGAACCTTTACAATTTTGGGAAATATTCTTTCACACCCCAATGGCGTTTTTTAGTCCACCATCTTTTACACTGTATAAGCTCTAAAAGTGGTGGATGGGATCAATTTGGTAGCAATATTGCTACTGCTTTGATCTGTCTATCCACTGGTAGAGTTTATAACTTTTCTAAGCTTATTTTTGATGGTATGGTGGCAAATTTGAAGAGCAAGACAAAGTTTTTAATGTATCCCCGTTTTCTGCAAATGATTTTGAATATTCAAACAGAAAACAAAACCCTTTATCTAGCTGTGAGCCTGACCAAAAAGATCTTTGGGAACATGAAAAGGGGTTTTAGGGGGGCACCAAGACCTTTATTGCCTTCTATGTTACTTGTTGCTACTAACCCTAATGCAGGACAAGAACATGCTGCTGTGGCCCCATCCCAACCCTCCTCATCAACACCACCAACACCAACACCACCACCTATCCCAACACCAACACCACCACCTATCCCTACACCACCACCACCACCTATCCCAACACAAACACCACCACCTATCCCTACACCAACACCACCACCTATCCCAACACAAACACCACCACCTATCCCTACACCAACACCACCACCTATCCCTACATCACCACCACCACCACCTGAGACTGAACCTACAACAGATGAGCCCATCTATGAGGAGCAATCTCCTATCCACCACCACTTCTCACCCTCACAAGAACAGGCTCCAAGTCACATGTCTATGGATGACTTGCTTCAAGCAGTTCCTAAGTTAATTTCAAGAATTGATAGCCTGGAAAGGGATCTCAAGCAAACCAAGCTAACCATGGGAAATGCAATAGTGAAGCTAGTCAAGAAGGTGAAGAAGTTGGAAGGGTTTATGAAAAGGAGGAATTTGGTTTTGACAGATTCAGAGGAAGAAGAACCTGAGGCTCAAGGGAGGAAAAGTCAAGATGATCCTCAAGATTCTTCAGTACAAGGACTGGTTACTCCTCCTACAACAAAGGTAAACACTTCAGGGGAGGAACAAGTGGAAGAAATAAGTCCAAACACTCTTGAAGCAGCCAAAACTCTCTCAAAGGTTGCCTCTTTAAAACCAAGGTCCATTGACAAGGGAAGGAGATACAAGAGAAGAAAAGAGACTAAAGGTAAGAAAGTAGTCTCAAGCTTGGACTTTCAAGAAGAGGTTGATGATGTTGCTGAACAGGTTAATACTGCTGGTGAGGAAGTTAATACTGTTAGTGAAATTAATACTGGCAGTATTAAACTTAATACTGTTATTGAGCAAGATAGTACTGCTAGTGAAGATAAAGGACAAAGAGAAGGGAAAGCTCCTATGTTGAGTGAAGAAACTCCAAAGAAGTCAAAGGAATAAATTTTACAAGAAGAAGCTAGCCTTGCAGAAGCAATAAGATTGGATTCCTTACAAAAAGAAGAGGAGGCTAAGCAAATACATTTGGATGCTCTCCTAGCACAAAGGATTGCAGAAGAAAAAGAGTTGACTGAGCAACAGAAGAAAAGAAAAGCTCAAGTACAATTTGAGGCTCAGCATTATACAAATAAAGATTGGATTTATAAGCAAAGCTTGAAGCTAATGCAGAGTTGTCAAAGAGCATGCTTGGAAGTGAACTTCTGGAGAAGAGTTTGCTAATAAAAAAAGGCTGATCTGTGAATCAAAGAAAGAATTTTTTGGGCTGAAGAAAGAGCCAAAGCTAAAAGGAACAAGCCCATGACCTAATCACAGTTAAAGACTTACATGATGAACTACTTAAAGAATCAAGGGACATGGAAGATAACTCAGCTGAAGAAATTGAGCTTTGAAGAAGTCAAGGAAGAGTTTGACAAGCTTGTGAAACAGATTGAGTCTTTTGCTCCAATAAGTTTTGAAGCAACTAAAGCCAGTTTGAAAAGATTTGGTGAAGAGCTTCAAACAAAGACTCCAAAAAGACTGAAAGAAGAAAAAGATGATGAAGCAAAGGATGATGAATCAACAAAGAAGTCTGGAAAGAGAAGAAAGCAGATGGCAAGAAAAGGTATGAATACAAATGTTGATGAAAATGATTCTGAAGATTCAGATAAGGTTGATGAGCAAGAAGAGACTAACACAGGTACTGAAACTCCTATTAATCCTGTTCCTGTAGCTATGAAAACACCTAGTGTAGCTACCTATAAGATTATTAAACAAGGAGAAAAAGGAGTATACCAAATTGTTAGGGAAGATGGAACAGACATAGTATACATTAATTTTGGTGCTATGTTAAAGTCTATATCTAGAGATGACCTTACTGAGTTGTACAGGATAGTAATGAATAGATATGGGATGGATGGGCCTGAGGATAAGTTAGAGAAGGGATTCTGGAAATGTTTAAGAATTATGTTTGAAGAACCTCTAAGCACAGATTCAATATGGAGTGAATTAGGACAACAAAAGATTATAATTTGTAGTATATATAATACCTTGAAGGGAACATATGCTTGCACTTAGAATCCAGGAAGTGTATATAGTTTGTCGAAAGAAAAATCCCACTATCAGACTGAGGTAAGTAAAAACTAATGTTAAAAATAAGCTTTTGGATGGAAAAATGATGAGGATTCTATAGATTATTGAAAAATAAGGTGAAATCAACTGGCATAGAAAGTAGTAAGTTTGGTAGGTTGAAGCCTAGGAAAATAGAAAAAAAGAATGAGAAGATAACACATGGTGAAGGTGCTTATGCTCTAACACAACAAATAGGTTATCAGTTCACCATGTACAACCAACATAAGAATGGCTAGTCCAAGAGCAAACGGCTCGTTGGTAATAGACTTCTCAAATCCGTTCTATGGTTGACAACTTGCAAATAAGTTGTATGGTCTTCAACTCACCATATCTGTCTAAGTGAAGAGTTGGCTTTAGCCACAAGTTTAATGCTTGTGTAAAGGGCTTGTGGAAAATCCATAACATCAAGGGTTTGGGAAACCCTTGTTCGACTGATCGAGTATAGAGGAGAAGGGATGAAAGATCTTTAGGGTTAGTGTTTGTATTATGAGAATCCCTTAGAGTCCCATTGTTTATATAAGGCTCATAAGAGGAATCTAAAATACTTGTAGGACAAGTATAATAGTTTGACAATAAGTCAAACACACCCCTTAGGGGCGTTCGTCCTTAAGTCGACCCGAACAACCATTTGGATTGCGAAAGAAGGCTCTTCGATTGGTTCTTTGTCTTTGGTTTGTTCAAGGACCAATGGAGGAGGTTGGATATCTTCGGTGCTCGATAGCTCCGTATCCTTTGTCACCTCACTTTCCTTTTCCACCACCGGCGGTGGAATCGGAGGTCCATCGTATGAAACACCACTACGAGTTGTAATTGCCTTGGCTTTATTTCTTAGGTTTGGAATGGTATTGCTTGGTAAAGAACTTGAACTTGAAGGTTGGTTGGTGTTAGGAAAATATTGTAAACAGACTTAATACTGTTAGTATTAAAGTTAAGTCTGTTAGTTAAAGTTAGTACTGATAGACGAATAGTTAGTACTGTTAGTATAGAAGTTAAGTCTGGTAGAGCAAGTTAAGTCTGCCAGCATTAACTTAAGTCTGGCAGTATTATAGTTAATACTGCTTGGTCAGACAGTTAAGTCTGTTGTAATTTTAGTAATAGTTATCAATTAGCGTTGATTTAGGAAGAGATAAGCATTATCTCTTAACGCGTTTAGGGTTCCTTAAGCCTATAAAAGGAACATAGAATAGTATTGTAAACACATGAGTTGATTGAGAATTCACAATCAAATAGTAATAGTAATAGCAAGTTTAGTATTTTGTTCTTGTGTTCATCTTGGTATAGATATTGATATTCCGCGTCAATATTTATATTCACAGTCATTGTCTCTTATAGGATCTTTGGATTTATCCAAAGGACTATCAGTCGTTCAAGGCTCATTCAGATCCTGTTTATAAGGACCTACAAGTGGTATCAGAGCCACCAAAGGGACTTTACACAAGATTGAACATAGATCAAAACCTTTTATTCCACCAAATCAAATAATCATGTCTGCAAACGATAATTTTTCTCTTCATGATGATGAGGAACTTTCTCTTCATGATGATGCATCTTTGGATGGATCTGTACCAGCATCAAACAAAGGAGATGCTCCTGCTAAACCACCACAAATAATCACCACAAATACACTTTCAAACATTAAACTGCCTGTCCTTCAAAAAGATGATTATGATACGTGGGCGATGGAAATGGAACATTATCTTGAGTATATAGATAATGAGGTCTGGAAAGTGATTCAGAATGGGAACTCAAAGAAGCGAGTCACCAAAGGTAAGGATGGTGTATACAGGGTTCTTCCTCCAACCACACAGGAAGAACAATTTGCTGATGAGAAAGAAAGGAAAGCTAGAACACTACTGCTATATTTTTTTTTTTTTTTTTTTTTTTTGGCCCAACAATAAAAACTTATCTCGATCTTAATCTTTGGTCAAAATAGGGACATTTAAAGAATAAGTGTTTGTGATTGTCATTGCATCTTTTACATAAAGCAAACTTCAAATCATTTCCTTGGGCCCATACCATTCTATCTTGTGTTAGAAGTTTACCTTGTACTGCCATCCATAGAATAAATGCTTGTTTCGGATTACACTATAAGAACCAAATTACATGATTCCAGCTAACTTTAGGCCATTTTCTAAGGACTTACCTTCAACTTTATTTTGGAGTATCAATTCCCTCTTTATTAAAGTTATCCACCCATTTGGCAGCATCATTCTCTGAGTTAAGGTAGGAATAGTTATGTGCCTTACTTCAGGAAAATCACTTTCGTAATCATTTGGCTAAATCCATTTCCCATCTTTAATCACATCAGCCAAACAAGCCTTATTTTTAAGCCTAGCATAATAAATGGCTCTATGAGTGATTATCCTATCCAGAGGACCCTGACTACACCATTTATCATGCCAAGCTAAGATAGAAAGACCATTTCCAACTTGATAAAGTACATATGGTTTTATCTTATCTCTAATGTCTAACAAGTTCTTGTTAGGATTTTACATCTATTTAAACATTTAAATACATTACGAGAACGCAGCGAAAAGATCAAACACGTATAAAAATTATAATTAACAAGAGTTCAAGAATTTGCGTACCTTTTAGCAATTAACAAACGCCGCCTTGAATACACGCGTAACTACTTAGGATTAAAAGTATAATCCCTCTAAGTCGACACACACAATACGTTTTTAGCAAACAACGTGTATGCTAGTACTAGTAGTGGTTAACCAAATGATCACCGAATCTTGACAATCAACCAAACGAAAAAACCCCTTTTGATTTCTAATGGGTCGAACCAAAAACCAAAATTGAAAACCTTTGTGGTTTTATATTCGGTCGAGCAAAATACCAAAACCCGAAACCCTTTGTGGGTTTTCTCGATCGCACGAACAAGGGAAACAAAAACCGAAAACCCTTTGTGGGTTTGGAACCGATCGAACATAAGGAGAGACAAGGAGAAGTTTTTAGGGTTTAGGGATTTCAAGATATGAGCTCTCAATGACCCTAAGACCTCCTTATATACACCTCTTAGCTTGGCATGCAAGCAAAGTCTCCCACCTCCTTAAGGAGGGGGGTGTTCGGCTGACTAGAAAAGAAAAGGGTAAACCGGAGCCTTCCTTTATTCAGTTTTTGCATATTTAGTCCTTTTAACCTTTTAACGACTAATATTTATTTCTCGTTAAACATTTAACGATCGTTTGTTAAATCACTAATTAATATATTACCTTAATATATTAAAACGTTGTTCTACATATTAACGTGTGCGTCCCCTTAGGCTCGAATAGATTCTCTATCACACCCCCAAAATATTAGAGTATAATGGCAACCGGGTGCGTGTGACTTCATGATTATCGTATCTCAAGGTAATACATAACGACCTCTATATGAGACGTTTTAGAAAATTGATCACTTGTATTAGAAAATAATAAATTGTTTAAACATTGAGCGGAATCATAAATCAACATGATAATATTGTATTCAGATAGTACAAATGATCTTTAGATAGACTGGAAATGACTGCAATGCATGAGACTTCAAATAGCATCTTCACTCTTTAAACCTGAGAAAACATTGCTAAAGCGTCAACATAGAGTTGGTGAGTTCATAGGTTTTGTTTAAGCAGAAATATTTAGGGTTTATGAACCATAAGATTTTATCCACATGTGACAATATAACCCATACAAAGTCACATAAAATGCATTACTATTGTCTAAGCTCATGACACCGAAGCGTTAACATATACCAACAATGAATTGAATGACCATGCAGGTGCCTAATTTGGGATACCCGTAATCTAATTTAAATGAAACTGTATTCGCTTGACTAATTTCAGTCCAAGACGAACAGGGACGTCAATCCCGATAGATCTATCCATAACATTCGCGCTTACAAATAATTAACGATTCATGATAGTGGGCAAATAGCAACTTTGGATTAAATCGGGACTTAGACCAATCAGTAATGAATAATTGTACTTGTGTTCACATGTTTGAAATAAGCAATGTCTCACCCCAAAGAATGATTTAAAACAGTAAGGTAGGGGCTATGAAAACTCACCTTAATAGCAAAACACTGCAATAAACGGTAGGCACGAAAAATTGATACAACACTCTATGCGTCACCTAAATAATGAAATCATGTCTACTTTAACATGTGTGCAAAACAAATGAATACTATGCATTATCCATCCTTAGTAAGTGCTTGAGTTCATGAAAAGGTTTATTTGCTATACCTTATAAAAGTCAAAGTTCTTATTCTCGTGATATGTCTTTTCTGTTTAGATTTCCCATGATAGGTGTACACTCGTATGTCATATTACTTGTTCATAAAATATTATAGGTTGTATATTACAAGATCATGATTGAGTTTATGGTCGGATAATTCTCTAAATGGGTCAAATGGTCTATTTATGTTCTAAGGCTTAAAAAGGGTTTTTACGTCTATTGGGTCTACATAAAAGTATAAATTTACAAGTTATTATGTCCAAAATAATTTAACAAGTCAAGATTAATATGAAATAATATAAGTCTTGTTTAGATTTCAAGTTATCAAATAATAAACTAAATTTTTTTGAAGAAAAGGTTAGTAGTATTTTTATGACTTTTATGCTAAAAATGCCAACTTCGGGTGTTTGTTGCGACTTCGTTATTAAACCTTTTTACTTGGTTCTTGGTGCTGAGTATTCTCTATATTTTTATGTATCTACAGCAGAAAAATCTCATTTTATTATCACTTCTAGGTGTCTCGTTTATAGGGCAACATTTGGTATTTAATTATAAATCGTTAAATTTTCACATAAAATCATGTATCTTCACGGATCGATATCTTGGTCGTTTCTTATCCGTTTTAATTGATTCAAAAGGCCATGGAAAGCTTATAATGTCTACTTTATAATGGTCATGGGTTCTGGTCTCATTGGTTAAGCCATAGTATTCGAAGTGTAGGTTAAATGTGACATGTATGTCCTTTAACAAGGAGGGTTTCAACAACTCTTTATTTTATAAAAACTAACTTGTACACTATGGTTTTTATGACTTTTTACCTCATTCTAGTTTATTTAGATATTAATAAGTTCATTTCATCATCATGCAAGATTCACAATATAGAAATTAGGGTTTCTTACGTTTTTAAGAAATATCAACATTTTTACGTACGCATGTAAGTTTTACGTGTGCATGTAATATCTTTCAAGCTATTTTTAAACTTTAAGCACTTCTAATTAGGACTAATGCATGTATAAAAGAATATTGAACATAGAAAAATATAACTCACAAGGACTTAGACGATTTGAGTGTATACGAGCTAGTAAAACCTAGAAAACCCACGTTTTCTACTTCTACTCGATCAAACCAAAACCAAAGCTTAAATCTTGAGTAGGTACTGTCTTGTGATCACCCAAACCAACCAAAGGAATGTATTTGAAGCTTGTGTACACGAAATGGAGCAAAGGACTTGTATACACGAAACTAGAGTTTCGTGTATTTTAGGGTTTCTTCGCCTAGTTTACGTCCTAGGCCGAAGGTTTTAGGACAAATGGAGATAGTTCTTGCTTAGGTTTCTTGTGTAGGTGTTTAAGTAACATATGAATGAGGTTTACAAGCAGCAAGTGAGGGTTTTTGTTGAACAAAATGGTGATATGGGGCTGTTTTGAGTGCTCGGCCAAGAAATGAACCGAAATGGGTGTTGTGTTTGTGTTTTCGAATGGTGTGCTTCACCAAGGACTCAAGAGCTGAATTTATAGCTTCCATGGATCATGAAATCTCAGCCATTATCACAAGGAATAGTGTGTTGATGAAAAAGAAATGAATGGGAGGGTTTTTAGGGATTTTAGTATGGGTGGTGGGGAAGTATGGGCTTATTATGGTATTATTAGGCTAGCAACTTGTAAAATAATGTATGGTAGATTAATAATCTGATTTTGTGATGTAAAAACATGTTACCAAGGTAAATGTAAATGGTTAATGAAAGGTAATAAGGAAAATAAGTGAAGTGTTTTGTATAAAGTGGTAATTGGTAAAGTTAAGTGGTATAAACTTGAATTCAAGGTAATTTGTGGGTAAAACTTATTAAAGTATATGTAACATGGGTAAACAAGGTTTACTTGAGTGTTAGATATGACGGGTTGAGTTTACGGCAAGTTAAATGGAAGTAAAAATGACTATTGGGTGAATTAGGGTAATTAGCGGTTAAATAAACGTACACGGTTATTTGAATGTTTAGAGTATTATTTTATGAGTTTACTACTGATGTAAACTCAATTTAGAGTTTAGGTTATGTGTTGGGATCACAAAGACATAAGAAAAATATTTTGTTCACAAATAATGAGAAAAATATAATCGTATCGCAAAAAGGTTCTAAAATACCCTTTTAGACCTAAAATGCAATAATAATGATGTTCGTATCGTATTTAGGCTCTCTATAGCCTATGATATTGTGTATAACTTGTAGGATAACTTCCTTTTGAGATTAAATGGAAATTTGAAAGTGTTACGATAAATAGTGAAACCGAATTAGTTAAAAGTAAGACCTGAATTTTTACGGAGTGTCACAGCCTCCCTAGGTTAGAAGATTTTGTCCCAAAATCAAGACGTTGCAGTAGGCTGTGGTTTCAAGAATAGATGAGGATATTTGTTTTTAAACTAGTCCTCATGTTCCTAAGTGAATTCTGGACCTCTATGTGCATTCCAACGGACTTTAACAATAGGTATGAAACTTTGTTTGAGTTGTTTGACCTCGCGGTCCATAATCTCTACGGGTTCTTCAATGAAGTTGAGCTATTCGTCCAGTTGGATTTCCTCCAAAGGAATAACGAGTGCGTCATCGAACAAACATTTCTTTAGGTTGCAGATGTGAAACACATTGTGTACCTTACTAAGTTCTCGTGGTAAGTCCAAACGGTAAGCCACTGGACCAATTCTTTCTATGATCCAAAAGGGTCCAATATAACGAGGATTTAGTTTTCCACACTTTCCAAATCGAATTACACCTTTCCATGGTGCAACTTTGAGCATGACTTTATCTCCAACTCCAAATTCAAGGGGCCTACGCCTCTTGTCAGCGTAACTCTTTTGTCGATCGCGTGCAACTTGCATACGATTCCTAATCTTGAAGATCTTTTCTGTAGTTTCATGAATAATCTCTGGTCCGGTGAGTTGTGTGTCTCCAACTTCAGCCCAACAAACAGGTGAACGACACTTTCTATCGTAAAGAGCTTCGAAAGGTGCAGCTTTGATGCTTGTATGGTAACTGTTGTTGTATGAGAATTCTACTAGGGGTAAATGTCTATCCCAACCATTTCCAAAGTCAATCACACAGGCTCTCAGCATGTCCTCTAATGTCTGAATGGTTGTTTCACTCTGACCATCGGTCTAAGGATGATAAGTAGTGCTCATGTCCAACTGGGTACCCAATGCTTTTTGCAATGATTGCCAAAATCTCGAGGTGAAACGACTATCACGATCGGAGACAATTGACACTGGTACACATAAAGTCTCGCCAGTTTCTCCATCTGATCAGTCTCCTTGATTGGCAAGAAGTGAGCAGATTTGGTAAGACAATCAACAATGACCCAAGTCGTATCGAATCCTGCTGCTATTTTGGGTAACTTGGTGATAAAGTCCATTGTTATCTTTTCCTACTTCCATTTTGGTAGATCGGGTTAGACCAATAAACCAGATGGCTTTAGATGTTCTGCCTTGACTTTAGCATAAGTCAGGCATTTACTGACATATGTGGCGATGTTAGCCTTCATGTTCGACCACCAATATAACATTTTTATGTCATGGTACATCTTGTCGGATCCTGGATGAATAGAATACTTTGACTTATGTAACTCGTTCATAATCAAAGATCTCGTATCAGGATATTTGTTGGAAAAAAATTTAGTGGAAAATGTGTTTTCACTAACTTTGAACATAGATAATTATTAGTAAATATAATTATTAAGTGTAAGGCCAGGTGGAGCCAGTATATGTCCAAAACAGAGTTAGTGTGAATGAGATATCGAGTCTCAAAGAAGAAAAGTTGGAATGGAGAAAAATGGTTAATTGTCAGTTACGAGCTCGTTTGGTAACTACAAATTAATGTGTCATTAATTGAAAATTAAATTGGTTGTTATGATTTGTTTCAAAGGTTTATAACTGCAAATTAATGTGTCATTAATTGACAATTAAATTGTTTGTTATGATTTGTTTCAAAGGTTTATAACTGCAAATTAATATGTCATTAATTGACAATTAAATTGGCTGTTATGATTTGGTTTATAGCAGCTCATTATTAAGGCATTAATTGACATTGATTGCACCATTACACCATATGCATATAAATGTGTATAAATAGATGGCAATCTCAACCAATTCAAGAGAACAAGAACAAAAACACACAAGAGAGAAAAGCTCCATTAACAAGTTTTCCAGCAGTCTTTTCGATCAGAAACACTATGTTTTCCGTGATATTTCAGGCAAGTATGTTAGGTCCGGCTGTATAACAGCTTTGAACGTTGTACCCTGGAAACAGACGGCAAATCTGTTTTAAGAGAAGCGTGTCCAACACGTGCCTCGTTCCACGACCTTTTACTCTTTTCTTATTTATTGCTCATAGTGTCTGTCTTCTGCTTCTTCTACCTAATTCTGTCTGTTTATTTTCTGTTGTTTAATTTCTGTTAATTATTATTAACTATAATCTGATTTTATTTTAATAAAAGTGTATATGTTTCCCTACAATCTTAAAACATATGCGCTGTTTAACAGAATTATAAACACTTTCTTAAAATCAGATTAAATATTATTAACAAATTTTATAAACTTGTCGAAACCAAGATTGGGTTTCTTTGGAAATCAGTTTTAATTAAACAGATTTTTAACTTATAGAGAATTACAGATCTATAATGATTTTTTAAAAGCAGTTGTTCATATAGTTTATTTTGAAACCAAGATTTATTCATTAAAACCAAGATTGAGTTTGGTTGAAGCAGATCCGGTACAAGATTATAGAAATCAGGATTGAATTTTTTGGATACCAGTTTATAATAGTTTATTTAACTGTTTGTGAAACAAAACGGGCGCCCCGGTTTCACCAACTCAGTGGCTAATCATGCTGAGAAACCAAAAAATTCAATGTCAAGAAATTTTAATAGGTGGCAACATAAGTAGAAGATGTCTTCTATCTTCACCAACCTGTAGGCCTTGTTGGCGCGGTCTGAAAGACACTGCACCAACAGGTTGAACCCTCCTGCCGAGGTCAATCCCTAATGCACAGGCTGTGCAAGCGTGGATGCATGGAAACATTCCAGACTTCTTGTGTCAAAATTATGTTATGAATGGTTTGATAGATCCTCTGTATAATGTGTACTGCAAGACCATGACTTCCAAAGAATTATGGGAGTCATTAGAACGCAAGTACAAGACGAAAGATGCTGGTACAAAGAAATTCGTGGTAGTTTTTTTTGGATTACAAGATGGTTGATTCAAAGAGCATGGTCAGTCAGGTTCAAGATCTGCAAGTTTTGCTATACGATATTCATGCTGAAAGAATGACTTTGAGTGAAACTTTTCAAGTTGATGCTATTATTGAAAAGTTACCTCTAAGCTGGGTAGAATTTAAAAACTACTTGAAGCATAAGCGAAAAGAGATGAGTATTGAAGACTTGGTTGTTTGTCCTCGTATTGAAGAGGACAACAACCTGATTCTGCCAAGGCTAATATGGTTGAGCATGCTGGGTCATATTCAAGGTTCAATTCCAAGGGAAATAAGAAAGACAAAAGGAAGAATGACAAGAAGAGCAAAGGAAAGTCTGAGTACCTTGCTCCTAAAGCAGAGATTGTGAAGCAGAAGTTCTAGGGGACTTGCTATAACTATGACCAGCCTCGTCACCATGTTGCTAATTGCGAGATGCCGAAGCGGGTGAATCCACATCAGGAAAATATGGTGAATGATGATGTGGATATGATAACAATGGTGTTTGACGTGTGTGCCATGATTTCTAAGGTAAACCTGGTAGGTATTAATCATGGTGGTTGGTGGATTGATACTGGGGTAACCCGTTATGTGTGTGCTGATAAGAGTATGTTTCACTCTTTCAGAGCAGTTGACAATGAACATAAGCTGTATATGGGAAATTCTGCAACTGCTAATATGAAGGGCGAAAGAGATGTTGTTTTGAAGATGACATCCAAGAAAGAGCTCAAGTTGACTAATTGTTAGCCTCAATTTATTGAGTCGAACAAGGAATTTCGGTCACTCTACGATGGAGTTTCGGTTTTTAATTAGTTAATGTTGTAATAGTGTAATATCGGGAATCAGGCTTGATAGATAATCTAATATTGTATATGTTTTGGGTTTAATCCCAAGCAAAACCCTTGCCCGGGTCCTAGTTAAATATTCCGCGCGTCATTTAACGCGACGGGGTATATAAGCTTTTTCTTCTTTAGAAAAAGTAAGTTGTTAAGTTGTTCAAAAATATCTAATATTTCATTTCTCTTTTCTTACTCATTTCTCTCTCCTCTTTTCTCTCTCTAAACAACTCAATCCCACCTCCTCATTTCTAGTTCCAATTTTCGTGGTTGATTCGTGTTATGAAGTGTTAACGGGATCCTACAATTGGCATCAGAGCTACATGTGGATTTGTGGTTGATTTGTGTGGTTAAACAAGATCAAATTCGTATGTAATATTTAAGCAATAAAAAAAAATCAAACCTGAATTTTTGTGCTTAGATGTGTGGATGTTTGTTATTAAGCAAGATCTAGGCATAAGGTAGCTAATTGTGCAAGAGAAATCAAGTTAAAAGGTCAAAAGGGCGATTTTTAAGTGGAAAAACTCGTATATTTCGTCGTTGCATTTTGACT
>BQNB010128289.1:0-19305 GCA_026074375.1 Tanacetum coccineum | reverse complement strand
ATAGACAATTTAGAATCATTCCATATGGCATTGAAAAATTCGGTTGATTTTTAATCTTTTCAACTCGTTTGGTTAGAAAGTAAGCAAAGTTGAAAGGAGAATTGTTAAGATGCAATACATCATGTGACATGATGATGCAAGAAGAAATGGTGAGTCATTTTGAGTGCCAAAGGCAAAGTTAAAAGGATTATGTTTGGAAAAATTGTCTGTCCGGATTTTTGATGCATTGTTACTTAAAATGAGACAAACACAATCATATTTTAATGTCTTATGCTTGTATTGAAGTTTTGAGTTCGTGCCTAGTGTGTGTCTATATGCAACAAATGTGGAGTAACGATTAACTCGACCTAAATATAACATCCTAAGAGTTAACCCAAACGCTCCTTAGTTTGATTTTGCTCAACCAAACAAGTCGAAAAATACATATGAATTATGTATCTCGAAATTTGTTCATGAGATCATTATGCATGTGTTTGAAAACGTTTTTGGATTGGATTAACAATGCATAACAACAACTTTATTATGTTCCTAACGTGAGTGATTTGAAAATAAAATTAGGGTTTTGGTTCAAAATCAATTTTTCGTTTAATCTTACTAATGTATGCAAATCCTATGTCTACGGGAAGCATATTAGTTGTACATTGTATCCTAGTAGTCTTAATTGTACAAAATTGAAAGAAAAATCAAAAATCCCCAATTTCAATTTTTGTGTTCATCATGAACCCTAGACTCAAATTGAAAGAAAATAGATGAAATGACTTACAATTGATGATCTTTGTGATGTTAGGATTGATTATTAGTGTTGATTTGATCTTCAATTGATGTTTTAATGGTTGGATTTGAGTTTTGGTGGGTTTTTGTGCGTGTTCGTCAATGGCAGCAGATAAAGGAGTGTTTGTTTTTGTGTTTTGAAAATTTTTGTTTAAGTGTTCCATATTATGGTCTGCTGATGGCGGTCCCATATCTCCTGGCGGTCCCAAATATATTGGGGGCCGCCCTCAGTCAAGATTTTTGAACTCATTTTTGACGAAACTTTTACGAAGAGGAGTGACGTTTTAATTTGCATTTCGCGAATTAAAGATGCTTAAAGTACTTCGGATGAAGTATTTAAGTTGTCACGACACGAAATAGAACACAGACTAGAATCGAAACTAGAAGAAGCAGAAGCGGACTAATATGATTTATGAAATGTATTCCATCATTCTTAAACCAAGACGTAGATAGTTAAACGATTCACGTTTAAGGGGTTTAGTAAGAATGTCGGCAGTTATTGTCGACGGACTCGCACTTTTTCGATTGAGATTATCGTCCCTTTTTTGACTCATTATCACAAAGAAAGTGGTTGTCGAATTTCGATAGTGTTCTTTGGTACGAGAATGTTGCACCGGGTTTTTGCTAAGGTCAATCGAGCCTTTGTTGTCGCACATGATGGGAACGTCGTCGAGTTGTACGTCGTAGTCGATGAGAGCTTGTTTCATCCATAGTGCTTGTTGACATGCCTTTCCGGCGCTTATGTATTCGGCTTCGGTAGTGGATATAGCAAGAGCGGTTTGTTTCTTCGAGAACCAAGATGTCAAACAACATCCTACGAACGTACAAATACTTCTAGTGCTTTTTCAGTCTACATAATCTCTCGTATGATCAGAGTCGGTATATATTATGGTTTCTATGTCGGTCCCCTTAGGGATTCTTAAATCATAGTGCCGTAGTGACTTTAATTATATTGGAAAGATACGCCTTAAACCGTTTTATGCGTGAGATGGTTTTGGTGCCTCTTGGAAGCGGGCATAAAGGCAGACACTAAACATGATATAGGGCTACTTGCGTTATATATAATAAAACTATCTATCATGCCTCAATATTGGATTACTCATATACCCGACTCACACTCTTCATCTTTCGTGAGTTTAGTATCGGAGGACATGGGGGTTTTCATTGGTTTAGAATCTTCTAGACCAAATTTCTTAAGCATTTCTTTAATATACTTAGATTGATTAATGGAAATATATATTTCAATTTGTTTTAAATTTGTATCAAGGAAGAAGTTAAGTTCACCCATCATGTATATCGGAACTCGTCATGCATGATTTTTGGCAAAAATCATCACACACATCTTGAAAGTCAAAAGAATATGATGTCATCGACATTTATTTTGTTTTTTTTTATTTAAACAATGATGAGATTTGAACTTTTCTTCTTAGAAAAAAGAGTGTTATATACCATTCCCATTTTATATTTTCATGTTTAATAAGGAAAGCTTTTAATCTATCATACAATCTGTTGGGTGCTTGTTTAAGAACATATAAAGCTTTATCCCCAACTCCCTCCCTCACCACCCCCCACATAAAAAAAGTACTAAATCAAAAAATGAGGTAACACTAATTTAAATAATAATCAACTAAACGCTATCTCCGTTTTTTGAAATCAATGATCCTGGAGGTTGTGCCAACATATACCTCCTCATTGATAAAAACAATTCAGGAATGCACTATTTACATCCAACTTTTATATAGTTTAAAATCCCTAAGGCACTAGCTAAGATAATTAATATCTAATGGACTAATTTCTACAACCGGGCAATAAGTTTCATCATAATCGATGCCCTTTTGTTGGTTATAGCCTTGAGCAACTAATCTAGCCTTATTTCGAGAAAAATACACCTTTTCGTCTAAACCTTATTTCTAAATACCCACTTAGTTCCTATGATTGTCATATTCCTAGGTTGTGGAACTAACTCCCAAACGTCGTTAGCAATGAATTGATTTAATTATTCTTGCATGGGCAAACTTATCCACTTTCACTTTCCTAACGCTTCATTCACATTCTTAGGTTCTAAAGTTGATATAAAACAAAAGAAGTTACTTTGGTTTTGGGCTTGGGACCTAAGGGTTCTTTGGTTAAGGTTTCTTATGACATTTTCTAATGGATGGTTCCTAGATTCCTTAATGTCGACTATTTCACCAATCTCTAAAGTTTCATCCACAATGTCGTTTTCTAGGTTTTTATTTTCGGTGACCTTAATTGCGGAGGTTATTTTCATTTAGTCATAATCCACAAGGGTGATGTATTAGAGGGTGGAGGTGTTCATCGAATGTCACGTGAATGATTCTTTAACTTTCCTAGTGTGTTTGTTTAGGATGATGTAGGCTTTACTATTTTGAGAATAACCTAAAAAGACACCTTCGTATGACTTTGGGTCAAACTTGGTAAGGTAGTCTTTGGTGTTCAAAATGAAGCACTTGCTTCCAAACACTCTAAAATAATCTAATGTAGGTTTCCTACCTTAAAAGTTCGTAAGGTGTTTTTCCAAGAATGGCTCTAATGAGAATTTGGTTGAGAATATATGTTGAAGTATCTACGGCGTTACATCAAAATTTTTATGGCAACGATTGCTCATTCAACATAGTCCTACTCATTTCTTGAAGTGTCCTATTTTTCCTTTTCGACTCGCATTTGATTGAGGAGTGCGTAGAGCCGAGAAGTTATGTGTAATACCATTGGCATTACAAAACTCTCCAAATTGCACCTCATTATCAAATTCTCTACCGTGGTCGGTTCTTATTGACACTATTGAACAACCTAATTGGTTTTGAATTTGCCTACTAAATATTTCAAATTGATCAAAAGCTTCGGTTTTGTCCTTAAGGAATCTAGTCCAAGTATACCTAGAGTAATCATCTACTATGACCAGGGTAACAGTTTCCTCTATAACTCAATATGGCGGATATACCAAAGAGATCCATATGGAGGAGTTCTAAGCATCTAGTCGTTGAGACTATATTCTTAGCTTTGTGACTAACGTGAGCTTGTTTTCCCATTTTGCAAGCATCACAAAAATGTTGATCAAACTTAAGCTTAGGTAGGTTTCTAACTAATTCCTTAGAAGCCAATGATTGAATGAGACACATGTTTGCATGACCTAACCTCTTATGCTACAATGTGGAATTTTCATCAATCATAGCTAGACAAATTTAATCCTTCGGCTTATTTCCTAATTTCATCACATATAAGCATTTCTTTCTAATACCTCTACCTATGACTTTAGCGTCCTTCGTGATTTCACTATCATGTTCAGAGTAATCTACTATAATTATTGTCACATATTTGTCCTATACTTAGCAAGTTAAATCTTAAGTTATCAACATGTTCTACATTATCTATTTTGAGAGAGTCATTAGAGATCGTACCTTTGCTAATGATCTTACCGCGAAGATTAATACTAAAAATGACGTTACCTCTATTGTATGCCTTGTAAGTGGAGAAGAGCTTTTCGGTTTGGTTCCATATATGTTTTGAGCATCGCTATCCTTGATTCCATTCGTCGGGTCCAAGTCAAATCCAAGGGCTTATATCGGTATATTAGTACGAATGACTCAAACATTTGATCCCTATTATCTCATGGAGTCCAAAAATTATTAGTGCAAAACATCCCCCCCCCCCCCCCCCCCCCCCCACCCCCCCCCCCCTCTTAGCATTTGATGCAATGGTTGGGACTGTGAGAATGGATGGGACAACATTTCCCATGGCGAGTAACTTTTTATGTGGAAAGTTATTCCAAGTTACGGGAAAGCCACGAGGTTGGTTTTGTCGACAACATGTCTTTTTGGTTGCGGTGTTTTAGGACAAGAATAATTATTATTGACTCTTCTAGGAGGTGGAGTTTTTGATCTAAAATTGGGTTTCAAAAATCCAACTCCGGGCTTTGACAATGGCTTATTTGGATTTGTTTAACGTATTGTAACTGACTACATGAATTTTGACTTTGTTTATAATTATGTGTTTTGGTCTAGGACCCAAAATAGATTATTGAAAAGACAAGTTTTTTAGATCCAGGTGTTGTTGGTGGCGGTCCCATAATTATTTTGGGGGCCACCTGGTCACTTAGGGGGCCGCCATACTTTCATGGACATCCATAGAGCGTTATTTTTTCTGTAGCTTTTACAAATTTTATTTTCTTGTTTCACTTCGCTTCAATGTAGTTAACCGCTAAAACAATAGTTTATCACCATAGGGTTTTTGACTACTCAACATTTCATTTAAGCAATGAGTACTCTTTTCAAATTTATTTAATCTAGTGGATTCTTCTTTGAGTTTTTCATTCTTAATTTTAAGTGCATGAATTTGCTTTATCGAGATCAACTCCCTTATTTTTCTCGAGTGTGGTAATATTATCTTTTAATTTCTCTAGCTCATTTTCTTAATACTATTTATAGTAGCTTTTAACTTTTGTTCTTAGTGATCTATTCTTTAGGACTCAGTTTAGACATAACTTATCATATTCGTTGTCTAAGCTAAATCATCATTGAATGTGTTTTTCATCACTAAAGTAGTTGATTCGGTACTACCTCACTTGAAGCATGAGCTACAAGACACGTTTCATGTTTGACCTTTTCGTTATCTTTTTCACCGCTATCGCTCCAAGAGCCTCCAACAAAAGCTCTTTGGTTCTTATCTTTCCGGTGGTTTTTGGACATTTTTTTCTCAAATAAGATGATTCGGGTAGCAGCATCTAAAGTAATTTCTATCATTTTACATTCTTGTTCATCTCGGCTTCTTTGAACGAATTTTGTCATTACTAGGTTGTCTCACGAATCTTACTATTCTTTTATAGACTTCTTGAAGTCTCTTACCTCCGCATGGCGTACTCTTCGTCTTCGCTACCAGAAGTCGAACACTCTTCATCACTAGATTATTTCTTAGCCTTTAAAGCAATAGATTTCCTTTCAACTTTTGCTTTGACTATTTTGGAATCTTTCTTGATGTAATTTACATGAACCTTTGAGTTCCGATAAGTCATCAAGAGGTAGTGACGTTAATGTATTTCGATATTCAATCGCAGTGCACCTTTGTATCCATTTTAGGATGTAGTGCCCTAAGGAACTTCCTTACGTTGTTCTTATTAGAATAACCTTCATCAAGAGCTTTAAGACTAGTAATAATAGTATTAAATCTAGCAAAAGCACTATCTATAGATTCGTCTTCGAAAATGACGAATTGTTCATATTGTTGAACCAAAAGGTCGATCTTATTATCTTTGACTTGGCTATTACCTTGATGGGTGATTAACAAAGTTTTCCAAATTTCTTTTGCCGTGTTACACATGAAAATTCTTTCATATTCTTTTCTTGGCAAAGCATTGTAAATAACCATTTTGGCTTCATTATTTTTCACAAGTCTCTTTTTGAGATCATCGGTTTATTTTTCAAAAGGGATAACCTCATCTAATTTTGTTTCCGGATTTTGTACAATAGGTTGAAAATCACCATTGGTAATGACATGCCAAAGATCTAGATCTTTTGATTTAACATATGTCTTGAATCTATTTTTCCAATAAATAAAACTATCACTTTCTAAAAGTGGTGGTCTTTGCATGGATTGCCCTTTTAGATATTTGTCGGAATCCATAGATCGATCCAAGCTTTAAAATACAGTGTATTTTAAAAATCTTAAGTGACCTTGGCTCCTGATACCAATTGTAGGAAACTAGAAGGGGGGGGGGGGGGTTAAATAGTTTACCGGTTAATTATCCGTTTTAAAACTTTGCTTATAAAATGGTTTGATTCGAGTTGTATGTAAATCAATCAACAATATGAATCACAAGTAAACCATTATGTATGAACTAAATAAACAATAACAATATAAAGAGATAAGGAAAGAAACGATCAAACCAAGACACCAAGATTTATAGTGGTTTGGCTACGAAGCACCTCTTCGCCCTACTCCACTCCTCGAGTACTCCACTCGAGATTTCACTATGTCAACAAGCTCCCTTTAGGCGGAGAAAACCGTTTACACGTCGCTTACTTTCTTTTCCGACACTAAGCTAGATGTCGAGTCCTAATCTTAGCTAGAACCAATCTAAGACTTCACTAAGTCTTTATACACTCACAAGATATATACTTTTGGATTGACACACAATCCAATTTACACAAATACATAATTTACACTATTGGATCTACACACAATCTAATTTACACAACACAACAAAGAAAATATAATGAAGATTTGTGATCTTGAGGAGGAGGAAAGAGATCACTTGATAACAATTCGTTTCTAGATGAATACGATTGTTCTTCTCTTTGCACTTGTTAGTAGAAGGGTGAGAGGGAATTAATCACTTGAAACAAGATCAAGATATGTTAGTGATCAGGATATGTGATTTAGAAACAAAGAAAGAAGAGAGAAAAGTAGATCTAAGAAAATTTGTGGCAAGAGGTTGTGTTTTTCAGATGGGGTGACCTAGTATTTATAGAAGACAAAAATAGATGTTACTCTGTTGGCGGTCCCGGTGGTCCCTAATATATTAGGGGGCCACTCGTAGAGTACGCTTCTCTTTTTGTCTTTAAGTGGGGAAGGTGTTATCTGTTTTGGAACTTTCCATTTGGGGGGGGGGGGAATCTGATCTCAAATTTATTGTTTTAATAAAACATTTCTTTTATGAATAAATATTTTTGTGTATTTATTTTTGTAAATAAATTTTTGTAGAAATTGTAAAGGTTTAAGGGAAAAATATTTTCTTGATCACTTAATATTGTTTAATGATTCTGTTTTCCATACTTAAGTGATTAATCTTAGAAATAGAATTTACGATACTTATTTATAATCGTTTAATTTTTATCGTAAACATTTTTACATTTTGTTATTATCAAAACATCGAGAGTTCGAAAAATATAAATAACGTTTTTAGACATTATTTGTATTAACATTCTTCACCCTAAACATACTCCAGCTAGTAGTCTTTAGGTGTGGTATGTCATCGGGGTTGCGACCCTAAGAGCGTTGGTACGCGCTGGTGATAAGACTAGCGGGGATGCTAGGTCTTGGTACATGATTAACGGGGATGCTAAGTCATGGGTTCTTGATTGTTCTGCATATATTCACTGTTATATAGCACAAGTGTCCATTTGTTTGAGATATTGGCACAACGACTGGGTTTTGAGTCAAACCTACGAGCTCACCAACATTATTGTTGACGTTTTCGAGTATCATTTTCAGGTGAAGTTAATGATCGATAAGTTGTGATGCATGTAGCAGACTTTTAGAGAATCCCGTAGGAGTCTTGTTTGAGAAGTCTTGCTTTTGGTGTATGTGATGGATTTAGTTTTCTTGAGGATTGTTGAGCTAAGATTGTGTGGACCCCTGCGTGGGCTTATGGTTGTAATAATTGGCGACTATGTGTTGTTTTCTTAACTTAGGACATCACTCAAGAGTGTTTTAAGGTTGATGGTCATCATGACACTTTCATTAATGCATTTTAGTTTTCTCTATTATGTATATTGTGTTATGATTGATCATTATGTTGCATTCCCGTGTTTCTGCCGCTGACGGGGTGTGACACCCAAACATAAGATACATAATAGAGAACCTGCTAAACACAGCCAAACATAAACCAAACACCAAACTGTTAGAATAAAGTAAAAGAATGGCCCCTGTACTTTAAATGAACCATGAGACTGCACAATACAGTCTATAGTTCAACACCCCTTCTCAAGCTCATGGTTAAAACATTTCAACCAGCCTAAGTTTTTCACAAAACTCATTGTGTTGAGCAATGCTCAAACCCTTTGTAAAGATATGGACAATATTATTAGCTGAAGAAACTTTTATAACTTTAACAACACTAGAAGAAACTTTCTCTCTCACTAAATGAAGATCAATCTCAAAATGCTTAGTTTTCTCATGGAAAACCAGATTAGCAGCAATTGAAATAGTAAGCCATCCATTTCCAAGTCTTTCAAAAAGTTAACTACCTAGATAAGCTCACAAGTAGTTGATGTTAAGCATCTATACTCAGACTCAGCCGAAGACCTTGAAATGGTTGCTTGTTTCTTACTTTTTCATGAAACAAGATTATTACACAAATATAAGCAAAAACCAGAAACTGATTTTCTAGTCTTATGACATTCAGCCCAATCAACATCAGAGTATGCATGCAGACTAAGACTTTTACCCTTATAGATCTGAACACCACTACGAAGAGCATTTTTAAGATATCTGTAACACCCTAATTTTTATAAGTTTCAATTATAGACTTTTATATTGCTATTAGAATATAAGAAAAGTCTTTACATTAAGTTTATTAGAAAATAAGGACCTTTTTGTGGAAAATAGTTAAATAAAAAGACTAACGGTGACAAAGGGAACTTAATGGTAGGACTAACGTTGTAAATATATTTATGGCATAAATAACCACTTACCCTTGAGCTTAGAATGCCTTATATCCTGGAATTTAACTCAAAATACATACACGTTGTCATGTGTGTTTTGATAAATGTTTCTTCATAGAGACTTTAGGAGCCTATTACTAGAACTCCCTTCACAGGATCAATCATGGATGAACCAAGAACCATGGTGGAGGTATCATGCTAAGCATAAGGAGTATAAGCCTTTCTTAATTAATCTCCTTCAAAGGTAAGTGGCTGAATTTGAATTTAAGGGTTTATGATAAATTGGAAGTTTATGCTAATTGGATGGTTAGATTAACCCTAGCTTAAATTATAATGAATTTTGATGCTATAAGATTTGTTATAATAGAATCATGTTAAGAATTAAGTTGTTAAGTCATGGTTAAAAGTTTGGCAAGAGATCATGATTTTGTTAGAAGTTATGAATGATTGTGCTTAATAAATGGGTGTTTGGCTAGAGCTTAGTTTAGCACCTAAATAAACAAATTTGGCATAAGGCCTGAAGAATAATAATTTAGACATGTTAAATAAGTTAAGATATAAGTTTGTTAAAGATTGGGATAGCTTAGTATGAGCTTTGGGTCGTTTTGGTAATGACCTAAATTAGGACAACATAGTGTGCAGAAATTTGTACCCACTTTGGAAAATAATAGAAAAATACCCGTAGCTCCATTGGGAGCATGCTTTACATATTCGGAAAGGTAAAAGAATTTTCTTTCTAGCAAAATTATTTCTAGGTCTTGATTGCAAGATTAAATGGGTCAAAAACATAAAAGTGCAACAAGCTGCCAAAATTCTACACAAAAAGGGATTCTTGTAAAATGTGTTTAAGTATGAAATATGACCCTTTATGATTAAGTTAAGTTGTATGGACCCATTATATGTTAGATACATAAGTTATCAAGTTCTAATTGTATTAGTATGGTTATAGCACGATTAGATGCTCGCAAAAAGCTTACGGAAACCTAATCAAGACCAAAGGTGACTAACGGATTTAGCTTCATGTTATTAGATTAAACATGATGTAATAATGTTTGTTTAGCTTCAGATTTTAGTCGAAGGTTGCCATGTTTATAGACTCGGAAATAGCCGAGTATTGGTTATCATGTTATGATTCGGGTTTAGCCGAAAGCAAGACAAGTATAGGATACTCGAAAGGGGTATCATAGTCATGTTTTGGATGCTCACGAGGAGCATCACATCATGTTTAGAATTCTCACATGGATCATCATTATCACGTTTAGGATGCTCACGAGGAGCATCGCATCATTTTTAGGATGCTCATGAGGAGCGTCGTATCATGTTTAGGATGTTCACAAAGAACATAGTTATTATGAGTAGGGTGCTTACAAGTAACATCGTAGATAAGTTTAGGGTACCCCAGAAACAAACCAATAACTATGTAGCGTGCTAAGGTGAAAGTGCCAAGGTATAGAAAATTCTCGACAAATCCTAAGTGGATGACTCATGCTTATATAGTAGCAGCCTAAGTGGATGACTTAAGCATCCTAAGTGGATGACCATGACATCCGAAGTAGATGACCAAGCATCCTAAGTGGATGACCCATACTTTAATTAATACTTATGTCCTTCGTGGATGACCCAAGTAAACACGTACGATGTTAGAATAGCGCCCCAAGAAGAGTACTCGTCGGCTAGGGAATTTATTATGTAGAATAGGCAGATCGAGTATCGTCTAGTCATATCATATGTTCACAAATTATACATGTACATGATACAAGTGCAAGATGACTATATGTCGTACATAGTATAAAATTATCCAATTATAGAACCATGTTATAGAATTCCAATATTTCTCATATTTCGTTATCTTACTATGTCATAAGGACTTACCGTACTCAGTTCATGTTTTTGCAGGTTATTGTAAAATAAGTTGGGGCTCATAGATAGACCTCTTCCTTCAAATCCTCATACAAAAATGCATTATTCACATCAAGTTGATATAAAGGCCAATTATTCTAAACAGATAAAGCAATTAAGCATTTAATAGTGACCATTTTAACAATAGGACTGAAAGTCTCTTCATAATCATAGGCCTCTCTTTGACTATAACCTTTAGCCACAAGTCTAGCTTTATACCTATCAACCTCACCAGAAGATTTATATTTGATTTTCCAAATCCATTTACACCCTATTGATTTTCTTCCAGGAGGAAGATCAACAAGAACATAAGTATTGTTCCTATGCAAAGCCTCCATTTCAAGATTCATTTAGGAGTTTAAAAAGCCTCATAAAATGTCTTAGGCTCAAAGCACTTATTTTAAGTAGTAGAAAAATACAAATTACTACTTGTTGGATCGTTTAACTGAATAGATCTTAACCTTGAGCTTGTAAAGAGTTTGCTCCTTTAGATAATTCTAAAGCAACAATAATGAAACACTGAGTAAACACTATTGATTATGCAGGATTCATAATCAATAATGACTAGAAGAACAAATAATATCACAAAAGAACTTTTTATATTAACCTTGAATCTGCATTGGTTACAGTTTACAAGCTATGATTACTATTCGATCTCTATGATCAGTGTAGATCTTATATCTACTAAATATGCTGGGTTCTTTTTTAGACGAAGGAAACCATAATGGGCATTACAAAACGCGTACAAGATCATGCATAGCTTTCCTATGTTATCTATGCTATCTCATAAACGGTACTAACTATTTTATACTAACGGTACTAACTATCTGATCAGTACTTAACATTTTGTACTGTCAGTACTAATTACAACTAGCGGTACTAAGTAATATAACTAGCGGTACTAAGTCAGGAATGCATAATTCCTAACAATCCTCCCCTAAACATGATTGTTGAACTTGTTTAACTTTATGTTTCTTTAGTGTAAACATCTTGAACTCTTGGAGGATGTATCCAAACACTCTGTCAAATCTTGATCTTGATCTTTGATAATTTTGACATCTTCAGCTATCCATCTTCATCAGCAACAGCAACATCCAACTAAGTTGGCTTTGTAGTTTTTGGCAAACTACCAGCCATTAACGGATTTGATATTCCTTTACCAGTAGCCGTTTGCTCTGGGATAGCCAATTCTTCATTGTAAACAACAAGGTGAATTGATAACCTTATAGTTTTGAGTAAACTATCAACTATCAACGGATTTGATTTGTCTTTACCAAAAGCCGTTTGCTTTTGGACTAGTCAATGCTTCATTGCCATAACATGGTGCATTGATAACCATATAGTTTTTAGCAAACTATCAGCTATCAACAGATTTGATTAGTCTTTACCAGGAACTGTTTGATCCTGGACTAGCCAACTCTTAACTGTGAAGCAAGGTGAGTTGAGAACCATACAATTTTTGGTAAATTATCAACTATAAAGGATTTGAGTAAGTCACTTTACACAAGTCGTTTGCTTATGGACTAGCCAGTTCTTATGCCTGTTAAGCATGGTGAACTGATGACCATTTGTTGTGTGGTCTTAGAACCAACACTTAAGGATCCTCCTCATCTCCATCAGACGTCTTCTAGGTTTAACTTCTTGCAATCTAATTCTTGACAAATCTAATTTAGTTCAAAGCCATAGTATATCTCTTCAGTTTCTAACTTCAACTCTAGCAATTTTGACAACACTTTCTTTGTCAAAGGATACTTATTCTCTACAAGCATATGAATGACTAATCCTTCATTAGTCATTATAGTGTGCACCCCTAAAGAACTATGTAGCTTTTAGCTCACTCTCTTCCAATTTTGTTATGCATTCCAAAACTTATCATTTCTCTTATTGTAATGATTATCAAATCTCCCATAAGTTTTTGTCAAAACCTTCAGGTGTCTCATTTGGTACCTGTTTATCACATGTTGATTATATAGCACATATGTCATATCTATCAAGTATGGAGTGCACTGTTATTAATGTACTGAAAGTATCTTCTTTGTCTATAACTTTCTAGTCACCACTATTTAAGTTAAAATATTCTTTTTACTCAGTCTCTTAATATGTGGTTTGGTTGTAAGATATATAAGATCTACATTATATGATAGGATACTTCTTTATCAAGTATATCATATCCAATTCCTTATCTCATCAGAACTATAGTTAAACACAATCTTACTCTTCATCATCTTTAGAAGTAAACTTTCTTTTCTTAGACTTCATCTTCTTCTTTGTACCAAGCTTTCTTTTTCTAATTCCTTATTCTTCTTTAATTTCTCCCTTGACATTGTCATCTTTCTTTACTTTCTTTTTAGAAGCATCAACAGCTTGTTCATTCATCTCGTTGATCACTTTTTCATCTTCAGCAGAACCAATAGCAATGAAGCTATTATCAGACCTTTTTTATCTTTCATAAAAAACTTGTATTTCTTCAAAAATCTTGGTCATTCGTTACAAGATGCCTTCTTGCCTCCAACATGCTTCAAATATGTCATCATTTGGTTCCTAAGCTGATTTCTTAAAGGAGGTTTATTTTTTATAGCTTCAGATCTTTGTTGAGCAAGAAATCTTCTTTGGGCAGCAATGGTGTCATGAAGAAATTTGGCACTCTGCTCAATAGTATACATCTCTCTCTCTTCCTCTTGAAGATTTTCAGCAAGTATCTTGTCAGTATTAAGTCTTGCTTGAATGAAATCATATTCATTAGAGAGTGCAGCCTTTGTAGCTTCTTCCTCAGCCAACCTTTTCTTTTCCTCTTCAGCTTTCCACTCCTCTTGAACCTTTCTGGCCACCTCTTCATCATTAGCAAGCTGTTTAAATTTCTTTTCAGCTTCAGTAATATCTTCTGATTCAGTATCAGATTCATCTTCCTCTTCAATCTTCCCTTTGCCTTTAGCTTTTGGATCAATCTTAGGAAGAGGTCTCAAAGTCAATAGTGATCTTGTTGAAGTAGGCCTAGGTCTTTCAATCTCCTCAACATCCTTAAGCTCTACTCCTTTTTCCTTTTCCTTGAGCTTATCTTATTCTGACTCTTAGATATGGACAGAGTGCAATGGTCTCATCTTCACCAAAGACCGTTGGAGTAGGTGTTGTTGGAGTAGGTGTTGAAGTCACTGTTGGAGTAGCACTTTCTCTTAAATCTTGCTGTTTCTTCTCAGTAGTACCTTCATCCGGCCTATTGGTACTCAGCTTTGCTCTGTCAGTACCTTCACTTGGCTTGTCGGTACCTTTAGCTAGCTTGTCAGTACTTTCATTTTTAGCAATACCTTCTGAGCTTTCTCCTTTTTCTTGAGCATCCTTAGACTCCATGTAGTCCATTGCATCATCCACAATATCATCAAGATCATCAAAAGCTAGATCTTTATGCACTGTAGGTTCAGCTTTTGCAAGTTTCCTCCCCTGTTTAGATACAGACTCCTTTTGCATCCACTTTGTCTTCAATAATTTCTTTCTTGCCAATATTTGCTTCATGGATACACTCTTCATCCAAGCTTTGTGATGTGTGATAACAGGTTTGGCTTTCTTCTTGAGCTTCTTGATCTGAGCCTTCAAGTGTTTAATTTCTTTGGCTTGATCTGTAACCTGTTTACATAAAGACACACAAAGATCATATATACTTTGGAGTGTCAAGCCATCCTCATTCCCTGATAGAGATGTATCATTGGATGACTGACCTCCATGATTCCCACCAGAACCCTCTAGATTGGAATTAGGAATAGCTATAGAAGGAGAAGGTCTAAGAGAAGGGCTAGTCTGTGTCTGAGGTTGGTCTTCACTTAGGTGAGGAGGAGAGGGTATGGGTTAGGAAGCAGATGGTATTTCTGTAGCTTCACCCTCATCCTCTGTTTGTTGAACCAACATAGAATCAAATAAAGGTGTAACCTTCCCTGAAAAGTTCTTACCCTTTTTAGCCATAAATGTCAAGACCTTTTTAGTTAGGGTTGGGACTGGAAAGTAGACAAGGGGACAAGTACATCTTTTAACTGATTGCTCAAAAAGATTTGTAAAAATCTTGGATACATTACAAACTTCTTAGTTGCATCCAAGTGTCGTATCATGCCACCAAAAATTAATTTTGAAAAATTGTATTTTTGATTAGTGGCTAAACAAATTACTGCTGTGGCAATATTAGTGGGAATTTGATCCCAAGAGGTGCTTTTAGAACTAATACAGTGATTCATGGTATGAAAAAGGAATTTCCATTAGGGTGAAAAGAGGGCTTTGTTAAAAGTTAAGGTATTCAGGTCTCCCTCATACCCCATTAGCTGAATATTATCAAATATAGCATGATTAGTCAAAGAATCTATCCCATCAGCATCATCAAAAAGAAGATCACTTCTTATTGATGCCTCTGAGATAGTCACAGGCTTGCCAGCAACTGTGGCATCTATATAACTAATGTTGTTGACTGTTCTAGACTTAGCAGTCGTCCAAAACTGTTCAACAAACGAAGTTGAGACTATGGGACTTATAGTGAGTGCATAATAAATTGAACTGCGTGTGAGAAAGTCCATAATCTGATGAAACTCTGTATTCCCATCCGTCTTTTCCAAATAGGCCACCATATTATGCTTAGAACAGAAATCCAATCTAGCCATCATTTATTTGATTTTGGTAATCGTCGGTGATGAATAATTAGGGTTTGTCAATTGAAATCGATTAAGAGAGCTAAGAAGGATCAATTGTGTAATTGAGATGGGTATTTATAGTAGTAGCATCCCCAATGGTGAAGAAACCGCCAAAAATTACACTCTAGACCCCTACCGGTATTTTCTCTAACGGCTTTATAGCGGTACAAACTTTGCTTGTCGGTACTAACTTTTGTGAACCAAAAATCGAACAGGTTTGATAACAAAAACTCTGCAGTACCATCCATATCTCTCTCTAATGACTATCTAGAACCCAAATAACTGAATCACCATTGGCAAAATCTGTCTGCCACATAACCTTCTATACAAACTATACAACAATGCATCTTACCTCCCCTCAATTGTGGCTACAGATTCAACAATCCAATGCTAACCACCAAAAAGTTAAATCTTGTGACATCAAATCCATTGGTGAGAAGATCTACAACATTAGAATCTATGTGAATCTTAATAACCTCTATCAGTCTCTTCTCATAACAATTTCTTATAAAATGAAATCTAATCTCAATATGCTTGGTCCTTGAATGAGCAACAAGATTCTTGATAACACTTATAGTGCTCTCATTATCAATATGGATTTTGGTGTTCATGAAATTTAAACCATAATCCATCATATGTTTATCGTTTCCAATAATACTGCCTCAACAATTAGCAGCTGCTCTGTCTGCTCAGTAGTAGAATTTGCCATAATAGTCTGCTTCTTGCATTGCCAAGATATTAATCTTCTACACAGAAATTGACATCGCTGTTGTGATTTTCATGTCAAGGCTGGCATCCTCCATTTAATCACTTCTTGAGTAGCTTCGAGTTCAAAAGGTGAATCCATAGGATACATAATACTAATTTTAGGTGATGTTTGAGGTACTAAATATACTTTTTACTGCATTTAAGTGTGAGGCTATTTGGAGTGACTTAAAATCTGCACATGCACCAACAACCAAAAATTTGTCTGGCCTTGATGCAGTCAAATATATTAGAGAGCCAATCATAGACCTGTAGACATGTACATCTACATCTACACCATCTTCATCCTTGACCAGTGGTTTATTAGACTCAATAGGAGTAGTAGCTGTTCTGATGGACAAAAAATCAAACTTCTTTAAGATGTCAGCACCATACTATCCTGACTATAAAGTATCCATCAGGTTGTTGATTCAATTGAAGTTCCAAAAGAAGTGAGTATAACCTTGGTGCTATTTGGAATCTTTTGTGCATATAATCTTCAAACTCTGTACACATAGACTTCTTTGTAGAACCAAAAATAATGTCATCCACATACACTTGGACTAACATAATGTCACTCTTTTTTCTTGTTGATAAACAATGTTTTGTCTATGATACCTCTTCTAAAACCATTTTCCATCAAAAAAGAAGGAAGTGTCTCATACCAAGTTCTAGGAGCTTGATGTAGACCATAAAGAGCTTTGATCACCTTATAGACTTTGTTTGGATGAGCAGGATCAACAAAGCCTGGAGGTTTGATTATATTACACCTCCTCTTCAATAGTGCCATAAAGAAATGCACTTTTAACATCCATTTGGTAGACAGTAAATCCCATGTATGATGCAAAGGCTAAAAATAACCTAATTGCCTCAATTTTGGCAACAGGTGCAAAAACCTCATCATAATCTATACCTTCCTCCTGTCTAAACCCTTGTGCTACAAGCCGTGCTTTGTTTTTCACAACAATACTTCTCTCATCCCTCTTATTCCTGAAGACCCACTTTGTGCCAATTACCTTTTTCCCATATGGCAATTCAAACATGTACCACCTTCTGTATTTGAAACTAAAGCAATTCCTCTTGTATTGATTCAACCCAGCTTTCATCTTGTAAGGCTTGTGATATAGTCTTGGGTTCTTCTTGAGAGAGAAAACATGCAAACAAGCAGTTTTGATGATCCTTGTGATTTGTTATGTTCTATTTGTGAATGTAACTTACCAAGGCTTGTTGTGCTAAAGAAGCCTTTTGAATCTTCCCTCTTGTTTGAACTACTGATGTAGGATCTCCTAGAATTTGTCCTTTTTAGATGATCCTTATGAATTCTGAGTTAGGAATAGGGACTGGGAAGGGGGTGGGGAACAAGCGATGGTGTTTCCATGGTTGTTGAAATCGCCAACTGCATCTACATTTCATCATCATCAGAAGCTCCAGTGTGGAAATAGGACTGACATTAATGGTGTCATCCATATTGTTGAAATCAGCCACTGCACCCATGTTCTCATCATAATAGGCTCCATTGAATATGCCATCACTGGAAAATGCATTAGAATCATCTTTCAAATCAGGCGTATTTGGATCAATGGGTAAATCAACATTAGGGAGGGTAGATGCATCAATAGGTATTTTTCCTCCAAGATAGACAAATGATGATACATCAGTATTTGCACCTGTGGGAGTACTAGCAGCACTAACATATGGCGTGGTAGCGGTACTAACAGATGACCTATCAGTACTAACTTTGTTAGTAATGGTAGCCTGAGTTGCCCTCTTTTGAGATGCAATATTTCTCTTTTCTTCTTTAAAAGCTTGTCTTGTTGCATCATCCAGAGCTTTAGCAATCACTTCTTGAGTAAATCATCTTCTCAAGATCATCATGCAAGACTTGTTCATCTTCTGTTATCTGATGTTGTCCTTCCTTATTAGCAACATCTTTTAAATCTTGTACATCATTGTTTTTAGGAGAACTTTCAGAAGGTTTTTGATGTGCAGTTGGAGCAACATCTTCTACTGGAATCCTTGTCCTATGGGGATGTAGTGAAAGCAGTATGTATTCTTGAGTATGTCCTTTATCTTTTTCTGATGAACCTGCAACATAAGAATCTTGTATACCTGCATCCACATTAACCTGATTTTCTACACTAACATGAATATAGTTCATTAAATTGGTGAGAAAATCAAGATTAAACATCCAATTAGGACCAGTTCTTGTCACATTTGGTTGATCTTCAAGAAAATTGATGTGCAGATTCTCTTCTACCCTTTTGGTCCTTTTGTTGTATACTCTAAAAGGCTTTACTAGTGGTAGAGTATCCAAGCAAATAATTAGATTTCCCATCAAATTTGCTCAAGGAATCTAAGGTGTTTAAAATGGTCAAGGGGCACCCAAAAGGTCTCATAAAACTAATACTAGGTGAGTTACCTATTAATAGTTCATAAGGTGTCTTATTTTGAGGTTTGGTCACTAATACCATATTCAGTACATAGCAGGCAGTATTTACTGCCTCTGCCTAAAATGGGATAGGTAAAAGTGAATCTGCTAACATAGTTCTAGCTACCTCAATTAGGGTCCTGTTTTTCCTTTCTGTAACACCATTCTGCTATAGAGTTCTAGCCACACTAAACTCCCTTTTTATTCCTTTCTTAGTACAGAATTCATTCATAGCATGGTTCTTAAACTCCGTCCCATTATCATATCTAATGATTTTAACATTATGATTCAATTGGTTTTCTAAGCCTACGATAAGATTACAAATATAACAACCCAAGAATTTTCATCAAATGCAAAACCTATTTTACTATTATTACAATTGTACGGGGAAATTTTTCGCTTT
>BQNB010128288.1:0-19305 GCA_026074375.1 Tanacetum coccineum | reverse complement strand
GAAATAATTCGGGAAAATGTTTTTTGTTTGGGGGGTAATCGGGACCACGTTCCCGCATGTCTTTGTTATATGCTTTATTATGTTGCAAACTCTGAAAATTTCAATCTTGCCAATTTCATGGCAAAACGAATGGAGTGGGTTACTAAGCATGCTAGGTTAATTCTACCCTTTGGTATGCTATTAACCCGCTTGTTTGATTTCATCATTGGTGAAAATCCCAAATTGCAAAATGAATCTTATGTCTTGTACGATCGTGTCATGAATCCTCTTGCCGCTCAACTAGAGCGAAAACCCAGAAGGGATTGTGGCACGAGCAGAGGTCGTCAATCCACTTCCTCCTCCACCTTCGATCAACCATCCTCATCTCATCTTAACGATGATGATGATGGAAATGATGAAGGGACCTCATGTGCAAGTACTCCTTCCCCCATTTGTTATGTCAATTCATTAACCAATCAAGTTCCTCAAGTTTTTCAAAACCCACCTAACATTGACCCTCACTTGGAACCATTTTACACCCGCCAAACCGAAATCATCAACCGTCAAGTACAATTATGAGATGAGCAGCGTGGTGGAGTAAGGTCAATCAGAAAAATACTCAGAAAGTTGTGGAGAAACATGAAGAAGTGAGTTATGAGGGAAATTACTTTATGACATTATTATCTATATTATTTACCAATCTATTATGCTTATGTATTCAAACTTATGCTACTTATTAGTAACTTGGTACGAAATACGAGCAACATTACTTGCCTTGGATGATTATTCAATTTTATCATCCTAAACCCATGCATGCACCTTGATACACTTTGGCTATTGTTATATTATGCATGCTTATAAAATTGTCAATTTGCCTACATATGATTTCTTGATTGAGCTTAGGATGTTTAGTCTTATAACCTTGATTGTTAAGTATTAGATGATTCATAGTGAATTGGAATTGACTACAAAAGGGAAAAATAGGAAACTGTCTCTGTACAGGATTTATAGAAAATCAGGAAAACTGGAAAAATTTCCTGTCTCCAGAGAACGGCCCCCATAACTATTGGGCGGCCCCCTAATATATATGGGACCACCAGGTATTTACGGGACCGCCATCAGAAGTCACGAAATTTTTACCGTGGCTCTTGATTTTCTGTGCAATTGACTATTCTTTCTTAGACCTAGCTAAACCTTCTGCATTTTGCTAAACCACTTTTGGAATACAAAAACTCAACTCTCATGCTTTTCCACTTTGATCTTCTCCTCCCTAATTAAATAAGTCATCCTCCCCACTTCTACCATCATCTTCATCTTCCTCACACCACTCTATCATGAATTACACCAATTCTTCCTCATCCAATCCTTCCAAGAAAATCAAACTCACCATAATCCCTCCTAGACAACTATTTGTCAACATATCTAGTGATGAAGATGTTACCACCACACCTTCTCCTACAACAACTTCTTCATCTCTAACTCCTCTAAATGCACCATCAAAAACCACATCCACTAATCAAACATCAATTCACTCTAAACTTCGAATCCCACCACCATCCTCAAATGAACCAACTTCTCCTTATCACTTGAACCCCTTGCTTGACAACATTTTGGATGTTCCTCCTAGACCTCTAAACCCTCAAGCACTTCAAAGTCATCCCTCTTTGGATATCATACTCTCTTTGTCACCAATCACTCCTCTTGATCACATTCATGACACTCCACCATCTCCACACCAACCTCAACCACCTATCATGGGCCATCCTCTTTTCTACAACTATCATGACTATCATGGGTCAACTTGCATATGTTGCTCTCACAACCAAAACCTTTTCTTCACCCTAAGAGATGAGATAAACATCATGTTTGCTCATCTTGAATATCTTCTCACTACCGCCATCACCTCACACTTTCCACCTCCACCTTGAAAAATCTCTAAGTGTTTTCATAAACGTGTCACCCCAAACCTTTTGTTAAAAAAAGTCATTCTCTATGAATCATGAATTATTTAAGACTTATGTAGTATAATTTCTCTTTATCTTGTATTAGCTCTTGTTTTATTTTATGTTTGATGTATTAGTTGGATGTGCTAGTGTTTGAGTTTTCTTGTTGGTTGAATGAAACTCCTCTTTTGTTAATTTAGATATAATGTGTTAACTTGAAAGATATTTGTCTTGCACTTGTACTTCTAACCTTGTTTTGTAGCACACAATTCTCGTAAGATCGATCCCTTGGTGCCCCTAACAAGGGGGAGCACACATCAAGGGGGAGTCTTGATATCGTCGATTTCTTTATTCCCTCAACAACTCGACGATCATTCTTTTTGAATTCGACAAAAAGGGGGAGAAATGGAATGGAACATAACTCATTTAATAATTTGACACCTTTAATTTTATTTAAAATGAGTTTATATTTTGTCATCATCAAAAAGGGGGAGATTGTTAATACAAATAATGTCTAAAAATGTTATTTATATTTTTTGACTTCTCAACGTTTCGATAATAACAAAATGTAAAAACGTTTACAAATTATCAAATGTAAAATTCCATTTTCTAAGATTAGTGATCACTTAATGTATAAACAAACAAAATAATTAAGCATGATTAGTGATCAAGAAAATATTTTTCTCTTAATCCTCACTTTTAATTCTACAAAAGTATTTTCTCAAAATTACATTTACAAAATATTTTCTAATTAAAAGAAAAGTTTTATTAAAAACTTAAAATTTAAAATTCAAATTTTCCCCTCAAAATGAAAGGTTCCATAACATATACAACCTTCACCACAAAAAGACAAAAAAAGGAGCGGAGTCTAGTGGCGGCCCCCTTATAGGCCCGACGGCCCCCTTATATATAATGGACCGTCGGGACCGCCACCAGATGACCGTTGGGATTCCCTGCCTATAAATACTGCTCCATTCACAGCAGAAAATGATTCCTCTTTGCACGAAATTTTTCAGTCTTTTCTTTCTCTTTCTAAACCTTATTTCTCTCACTAAAACTCTTGATCACTAACATACTTAGATCTTGTTTCAAGTGATCTAATCTCTTCTTCTCATCTCTTCCCTCTCATTCAAGTGTAAGAGAAGAACACTCGTATTCGTCAAGAAACGAAGTGTTAATTAGTGATCTCTCCTCTTTTCTTCTAAGTACCAAACCTCTATTGTATTTATCTTGTGTATTTGTGTGATTCAGATATTGTGTAGATCTGATAGTGTAGATCTTGTGAGTGTGTATATCTTGTGAAGTGGTAGATTGGTTCTAGCTAAGATTAGGACTCGACATTTAGCTTAGTGTCAGAAAATAACGTAAGTGACGTGTAAACGGTTTTCTCCGCCTAAAGGGAGCTTGTTGACATAGTGAAATCTCGAGTAGGATACTTGGGGAGTAGAGTAGGGCGAAGAGGTGCTTCGTAGCCGAACCACTATAAAATCTCGGTGTCTTGGTTCGATTGTTTCTTTCCTTATCTTTTTACATTATTATTATTGTTATTTAGTTTTCGTTTAGATAATTATTGCTTGTTTATATTGTGATTTGATTGAACATATAACTCGGATCTATACATTTTTGAAAGTAAACTTTTAAACCGTAAAACAAACGTATAAACTATTCAACCCCCTTTCTAGTTTCCACAAGAACAATACATTAGAAATCAAGTTTTCATAATTTTTTGTTAACTTTCAAGTGTTAATTCCTTTCAGCGCAAATGTTTTTGTTGGTTAAAAAAAGAGAAAAATTCTGTAAAATAGGTATGTGATTGATCACAACTTTAGTAGTAAACAAATGAATATTTTGTGGATGCCTAGATAGGATTTCCGATCGTCAACCATATTTAACTATTTTGACTTACTAACTTTAAACCTCTAAGCTACAATTTTAAGATTAGCTTCCGTTCAGAATATAGTTTTATGTAATTTAAAGAGCAAAACATTCAATGATCTATATAACGACGATGGTCGTTTAGAAAATAACCGGTTTAGATGAGCTAACCGTCAGCAGGTCCCACACAACAAGTCCACCACTACTAGGGGTGTGCAGGAAACCGAAAAACCAAACCTAAACTGAAAAAAACTGAAGAACCGAAACCTAAAAAACCGATGATTTGGTTTTCGGGTTTTGAAAAAACCGACGTTTTTGGTTCGGTTTGGTTTTAGCATTAGAAAAAACCGATATAAACCGAACCGATCTTTATAACGTGAGAACAAAAATAAGTTTTGATCGAAGCTAAGGGACGATGAATATGCTCCGTTATTAACTATATCATATCGAGTAACTACTCTTTGTTTCTTATGCTTCTTGAACATGTCATTTAGGTAACATAATAAGTTCTCTTTTAGGAGTTTTTTGCGTTTATTAGATTTTTATTATTGTTATTGTGTTGTTTTATAACACATAAACAATATTTTTTAGGATTTTAATTGGTCATTTGTTTCTTATTGTCATTTTTGTTTTTTTTCATTGTTTTGATTGTTTCTTTAAAGCTTTGAAAGTGTTGGTTTATGGTATATACCAAATCGATTTTGTAAAAGCAAGCTCGATAAATCGTATAGAAACCGAAAAAAACGAAAAACCAAACCGAAAATAAACCGACAACCGAAAAACCAAACCGACACAAAACCAAAACCGAATGGTTTCTAAAAATCAAAAACAGAAAATTTTCAATTCGGTTTCGGTTTTATACAAAATCCGAACCAAACCGAACCATGCTCACCCCTAACCACTACAACAAAACACAAAATGCAAAATCCAAGGATCCAATTCACAAATTAAGAAATTTACAAGGACCAAAAATGTAAGTTAAAAAACAAAAACAAGGATTTTAAAGAACTGACCAAGGCATGCTCCCATGTGATTCCTACTCACCTTCCTTTATATCGCTTCTCTCTTCCAATTATATCTTCTCTCTCTAATCTTACATTCATTTTCATCTATTGTTTTCTTCCTTTCCTTAAGGTAACAATTTTCATTCTTTCAATCACCTTTTTCATTTTTTTTAGTAATCATGGTTTCCGATCTTTTAGTCGACTAATCCACGTGTTCTGGGCCGAATTGGATATTGCTGTTATTTCTATATTACTGTTTGTGAATCTAAATGATATGTTCGGTATAATTTCTGTTTTTGATGATATTGGTATATACAGATTTAACAGAAATAACTAATAACGAATCTGTATGTTCGATGTTAGATACGAATTAAATCATTTCGAGAAAAATAACTGATATTCGTTTGATTGAATCTACAGGAATATAAATCATTTCGGGAAAAATCATCTGAAGAATCAGAAATCTGTTAAATTCGTTACATGTCGTCGTCAACGGTATCTCCGATTCCATTACGCGATTCATCTAAACGAAGGAAACGAAAGAAGCTTCAACAACTACAATCGAATAACAACGATCAGCTCACAAAACAAACTAATCATAAAATCCAGTGGAAATCAGATGCCCAGCAACAAATATACAGCTCAAAGCTCTTACAAGCTCTCCGTCACGTAAGGAGTACTGGTGCCCGTAAACACGCGGTCCGTGAAACAGCTGACCGCGTGTTAGCAGTAACAGCAAAAGGCCGTACGCGGTGGAGCCGTGCTATACTAACAAACAAATTAAAAATAAAAAATTTGAAGCGGAGTAGGAGAGAGAGAGGGTTAATAGTTTCTTCGACCGGCTCTGCTGCCCAGAGCCGGTTGAAGAAACCTAGAGTAAGTATATTACGCTTAAAAACGAAGAATCTACCTGCAGTTCAAAGGAAAACACGCGTTTTAGGCGGTTTAGTGCCTGGTTGTAAGAAACAATCGTTACCTGTTGTTTTGGAAGAGGCTACTGATTATATACCCGCACTTGAGATGCAGGTTAAAGCTCTGGCTGCATTAGTTGAATTCTTATCTGGTGGTTCTAGTTCGGGTTCAGGTTCGGGTGATGGATTAAACTTATTGAGTTACCGGCCACAAGGGAGATTGTGATATTGGATACAGGATTATATTACAGTCTGTTTTTGCGATTCTGTTTTTCTCTTTGTTTGTTTTTCACTTTTTTACTTTTCAATTTACTGTCAATTACGTCACCGTTAAATACATTCTCTTCTTTTATTTGTTACTTAATTTTTGATTTTTAATTTTTTTCAATCTAGTCGTATCGTATGCTATATATGTGAAGAAATGTTACGGTTCACTGAGTAGTAAGTAATATTTAACGAAGCGAATAAAGACTTTTTATGGTACCAAATGTTTTTGAAGTGATTTATCTAATTTAATCATTCGTATCGGTTGTTTTCTAGATACCGGAATCAGGCAAAATATACTTAAAAAAAAATACTTGTGATTGTTGTGAAGAAAACAATGATGTGAAACTTGATTGTGAACTTTTATGTGGTACTAAAAATTGTAAGTAGAATCCGTATTGGTCGGAAATTATTGTCTTGTTAGGTGTAGCAACTTAATATACAGTTTGCCGTTCTAAAAAAAAATTATTGTCTTGTTAGGATGATGGTTATTATACTTTTTCTTGTTTTGGTAAAGTCCAGTAACTCGGTTATAGGCAAAACAATGAATTATGTTACAACAACTAGGACGAATGGTGTAGTTCGGGGTGGAAATCGACATGGATGAGGCGGCAGCTGAAGTCGTACGGTGTGCCAACCCGACAACCCCTCATTCAGCGTCATAGTTATTTCTTAGTTTGTGACGCTGAGGTAGACACAAATTATTATACCGTACCAACAAGCCTGATGTTACAAAGATTAACCGTTAGGGAATTTATCATTGTTGTTAATTTTGAAAATCAATGTTGACTGTAGGGCTGTAAACGAACCAGAAGAACAAAGACGAAGGCTTGTTCATGTTCGTTCATTTAATTTTAGCCGGACAAATAAATGAACACGATCGCTTAAACGAACGAATTTTCTTATTCATGTTCCTTTATTAAGAAATAACGTTGTTCATGTTCGTTTATGTTCGTTTATTAAGACACTAAACGAGCATAAATGAACGAACATAAACGAACGAACGTAGATAAACATAAAATTTACAAAAATATACACAATATTGTGTTTTATAAGTGTTGTTTTGTTTAAGTAATTCAATTATAAAACTATAATAGAAAGATACGATAGACGAATATAAACATATATACGATCATAAACGAACGAATAATCGAACGTTCACGAACATAAATGAACGGACAAGACTTTTGTTCATGGTCGTTCATTTAACTACACGAACGTAAAATGTTGTTCATGTTAGTTCATTTAATAAATAAACGAACATAAACGAACTTTTTACCGAACGGTCCATGAAATATTCACTGAACGTTCAGTTCGTTTACAACCCTAGTTAACTGGAATGCATTGAAGGGATTTTGACTTCTTTACATTAAACTAGTAATCATGATTTCAATACTAGTTTAAGGTAACGTATGTCTTTATGATAATCTAAGAAAAACATATTTAAGGAAAGTAACACCCACTAGTTGAGATAAGTCGATAACAAACAAAACACTAACATCAATTATAAATTTATAGAAAATTACCAAAATGAACTATAACATAAGTTACCACACCATGATGCGGCAACATCATGTTTAAAAAAAGTTTTCACACCATGATGTGACAACATCATTTGTCCAATCAAATAAAGTCCTTGCTTTTTCACAATTGTTTTGGTTGGATAAAAGATGTTGCCGCATCATAGTGTGGAAACTTTTTTGTAAATATAGTGTGGACATAGCATTGATCGTTTACTAAAATGAACCAAATTTTTCTTGTTTACAAAAAGAGATCAAAGAGCACTTTTAAACTATGCACACCTCACTTTGCCTCTCCCTTTGCTATCCCTCTCGCCAGACGCATCAAAAACACACTCTCGCCTCTCACTTTGCCTTTCCCCTTGCTATCCCTCTCGTCAAGCGCACCAAAAACACACTCTCGCATCACTTTCCTTCTCGCCTACTCTCCCTCTCAAAAATTGTTAGTAGAATCCGTATTGGCAGAAATTGCTACTATTGTCTTGTTAGTGAAGTGGTGACCGCAGAGGACTCCGACCTAGTCAGCGCCAACTTAGCTTTCTCTCTTTTAGACCATTACAGTGACCAAACACATGTAGTGGTGACCGCAGAGGACACCGAACAATTTTTTACTTCAAAACAAATTACATTATAATTAAAACATTTTACAAATTAAAAATCGAAAAATAAAAATACACGGAAGAAAGACCGGATAAAAAAACATGTACTATCGCCGAATTTAAAAATTTAACACATGATACGTTTTACACATATAGTTCGAATAGTATCCGTTGAATCGTAGTTGTTTGATTTTCAAATTTGAAAAATTACATTCCGAATTGAAAATTACTTTATGGAATTGCAAAATTTATATTACAATTGACAAATTACATTACGCGATATCTGAATAACAAGACATGTCAAGTCTAATGAAATCCGTATTCCTTACGGAAAACCTCAAAAACATTTCTTTTTGTAATGTTTTAGGTAAAGCTTTTGATGGTTTAGGAGTATAAACTTGAGACATTGGCAAGTCATCATAGTCCCTACTGTAATATCTTTTCCTTAACTACCTAACATCAAGCGACTTCTGTAGTGTATTGTTCCAGGTTTGTACCCGATAGATCTTTCAGAGTCACCTTTAAATCTTCAAGAGATTCGGAGAACAAAGCACTTCACTATTGCAAACAACTGTTCAAGTTTTTCCTTTTTAAGACAAGTCTGTCGATGTCTCCCAAACTCACAGTTTACAGTGCCACAAAAGCAGTTCACATAGTTAGTGGCGCTAACCAACGCCCCACTGTTAAAAATCAACATCACCTCACCCACATCCTCATACAACTTTTCTGGCTTATATTTTAGTGTCGACTTATGCCCCTTCGGATAAAGAATAATTATTACTTTTCTTTACAGCAAGTCTGGACTCGCTGAAATAGACCAGCAGTACGGGTTATTATCCTAACTGCTGTTTGGGGTTGAGGGAAGATGGTTAATAAACAATCGCTATGAGAGAGCTGAACAAACACCCGAGGGCCGCGGTATTTGGTAATGGGATTTGGGTGTATGAGATGGTTCACATGCTGCGCACTAGACGGAACGCAGTACATGTTAAATGGAGATCAAGAATCGTCTTATATGCGACTGTATTCCCATGCTATTCATTTTCGTTAGTGAATTTGGAATCCATCGGTTTAGTTGGATTAGAAGTTGGTGTGATATAACTGAGGAGACAGGTGGGAGTATTTATACGAAAAAAAGAGCCGTTGGAATTCCATAATTTGAATATTATTATAACGGAGATTTGAATTATAATTCTTTATCTTAAAACATTAAATTAAAACAACATTACATTACAATAGTTTCTAGTTTATTAATTGTGACTCGTAATCTGATTCAAAATTTCATCACCCAAAAGTCCATAACAGTATTTAATCATCTTCAGCTTGTTTTTTCGTCTGATCTTCTCCTCCCGTGCCTTTTATCTATTGTTTGTTCTTATAGTGTTTCTCTTACGGCTTCTTCATCTATGATGTATGTAACATTTAGTTTTTTAAGGTCATTTAAGACGCTATTGAAATATATTTATTTATTTTCTGTACGCATTCGCTTTTAATTTTAATCGATATCGTTATATGCGTACTAAAAAAAATAAAAATCATACAATCAACGTAAACGGCACCAAACAATGTTTACGGTTTTTGGCAAGCCCACATTTATATTTTTTTTCGAAAGTAATATGTATCTTTTATTTTTTTTTTTTGGTGGTTACGTATAAATTACAATTACGTTTCGCCGATAAATGTGTTTAGGCACTCCTCGGAAACCACAAAACTTTGATCGCTGCATCAAATACCCACATTATACACCAACCAAATACATAATTTATTCCAAAATTTATCAACTATACATTATGTTGCAGAAATTTTTGCCTTTCTTTACCAAAAGTTTTACATAGATTATACTCTTACTTTGGTGTCAAATGTACACCTTACCTCATATACTACTCACCACCATACTTGATCTAATTGACTAATGACCATAACATGACCTTCCTAAAGACCAAAAGACAATACATTTACTAAAAAGGACCTCAACATGCTTTCCTTGTCTGAATACTAGTACCATAATATATATACATGTATCTTGTAGGAAAACTCATACAAGCAAAAAACACTTTACAAAAATCAACATAATACTCCCCATCTTCTTCCTAAACAATCCTACAATCACCTTTGCCCACTTATTTCTTTCTTATTGGGAAAGTGATTATTAACCCAAATCAATCCTATACACATCTATCCTAAGACATTCTAAGGTGTTTCCATCCATTGAATCACCATTTACAAGTATTAATCAAGAAATGGAAAGCTAGGGTATTATATCTAAACAAGGGTTTAGATACTTTGGTTCATCATCTTACATCATAATAAGGTTATCTAAAAACCTTCATGTCTTTACTTTCATCATTTTTATATGTTTACATGTTCTTTATGGCTAAATCACCACTTAGGACTTTTGAATATGTAAAAAGGGTTTTTACTAATGTCTATGAATTTAAGCACTTTTTCTTATGTCATATGATTATATATATCATGGATTAATGAACTTAAAAGTATGTAAACATGTTGTTTAAGTATAAACATGATTATGTATAAATTAGGGTTTATAAAGTTAATAAAACAAACTCTTTATAAATGAACACACTTGGATAATAAAAGGGTGATTTGATTTCGACTTCATACAGTAGGTTAGACATTATATAAAAATAATACGCCTCATGACGATTCCAAAATGATAAGAAACTTGAAAAACCGATTTATAACGAAAAAGATACGTTAGTTACGAGTTTACGACGAGAAATACTTTTATAAAACTATTTTTATAAAATTTACTATTCATTACAGAAAGTGATATTTTTAAAACATTAAAAATATGATATAACTTTTAATTACGAGATCGTACTCGAAAGAATCGTTAAAAACGGAGCTATAACGAATAAAATACGACGTTTACGAGTTTACGATAACAAAAACTATAAAAATAAGTATATATCTGTTATGAACAGTAAAAATCACTATTCATCAGAAAAACTAAAATGTTAAAAATGTTATATTTTGATAACTCGACTTAATACGAAGGCATGGACGTAAGAAACGCGCGAAACGGTTTAGAAACGAGAAAGTTACGCCATTTTTACCAAAGTATACTTATAAACATTTTTCGTTATAATTATGTTTTCACTAAAACGAGTAGACGGTGATGTAGCTATATAGAATCATACGTTGTATTAGTTATCAAAGTACTATATTACTAGGGAGTTTCATAATGATGAGGCCTCTTCGGGGTGGCGTATCGACGAGTTGCTGGATTTACGATTTAAAGTGTCCTAGCTCCTCATACGTTCACTACACGACCTCTTAATTATGATAGCCCGAACGATAGTATGATGAGCTATATATTAATCAAAGTGTTTAGTACTTATACGACCTATATTGGATTAGGTTGCCTTCGGATTCCTTCGTGACGCATTTTCTATTTTGAATACTTGTTGATTACCATTCACTCAAGGTGAGTTCGTAGCCCCTTTTTCTACTACTTGTTTTATTAAATTCGGGGGAGATTACATGCTTGATTTCTTTGGACACAAGTGTTTTCAAAACTGTATGCTATTTCCTGATTACATTATTGCCTAAGTACCCTTCTGCCGCTAAGTCCCCTTTTATCATGAACTGTTAATTACCTGCTGGGTATACGCTAGTGTTATGGATAGATCTATCGGGACTGACCATCCCCGTCTAGGCTGTGGTTTCTAGTTGACCATTGACGCATTTAACATTCAGAGAAAATTCGTAGGATGTTTGGCAGCATCTGTATTGAGAAAATTCGTAGGATGTTTTTGTAACATCTGTATCCGTGTTGGGGCACAAACCTCGAGTACTGGTTTGATTACAGTTTATTACGTTAAGGTTCGGTGTCATGAGCTTAGGGCAATAATACCTGTTTTTGGACTATTGAATGTGTTTCATAGTCTACTATTACTTCGATCTTGTGGTCCACGCTATTTCCTGATAAACCTATGAATTCACTCAACAATTTTGTTGACGTTTTAGCATGTTTTAATCTCAGGTGCTGAGGCATAAGCTTGGATGGGAGCCGTGACGGATATCTATTAGAGGGATTCTGATTTCTTAAATTCAATGAAACTTTTGTCTTATAAAATTTTAATGTCTTTTTATCAAAACTATGGGACCTAACGTGAAAACTTTGATCTTTTGTAATGACATCGAATGAAACTTATTTTTAACGTCCATTTAAGGTCGTTTTCTATATCTTGATTTTTGTACTTTGACGTAGCACCCCAATGTTACCATTCCGCTGCGACCCAATTTTGGGGGTGTTACATAAACCCCCCTCTTGAAGAGAGCAATTTGTTAGAGGGCCAGTGTATTGAGTTGGGGAATGAAACTTCCCTGTGGATGATCGTGGTTGAGGATTTGAGTTGAATTTCAAGAGAGAAATTCCTTTAAGGGGGTTAGACTGTGATAACTGGTAACTCTTCTTGGGTTAAGTATTATAAAATATTATGATTATATATATCGGAGTCTTTTGATTTTGTCGGTTTTCTTGGAGAAAGCTGAAAAGTTAACTTCGGTTGACCTATTTTGCATAAGAACGGTTACGGTTTAACCGGGTTTTGGGAGAGTCATAGAAATCGTAAGAGAATCACTTTTGATTCGTCTTTCCGCTTTGGAATGGTTATGTGGTCATTCGGTGCTTTCCGGGAAGTTATCTCACGTTTAGCAGAAATCGTCACGCAGCACGTACCGACACGGCAATAAATTTAAAAAGGTGTTTTATAAGTTTTGGGTGGATTGAAATAAACTTATTTAATGGAATATTTTATAAGTTGGCGAAACGTTGGATATAACGTGAATCGTTGAGGTGCGAATTGAAAGTTATCAGAAAACGGCGTTTTTGTGAAATTCGGTAAAAGACTGTAACGGACGCTAAAGTGAAAACTTTGGGCAAATCGAAAGTGTCAAGTGGAATTTTGAATGTTGGAACGCTTTTGAAAATGATGTGAAAGGTTCGGTTGAGTTTAAACAAAAATTTGTGTTTTTGGTCCTGACGCGACTGGTAACATTTTAAATGAATTTTGGGAGATTTAAATTAGAAAAGGGTGTCAAGTAAATACTCTAGATTATTGGAAAAATGATTTTAAACACAACAAAAATACTAACTAAACCCGGGTAACATTTTTACTTAGCGAAAATTGAGTTTTTAGAGAACCCGACACAAAAACAAGACACCCCGAGCCCCTAGGATTCTTGGGCCGGGTATGGGACAAACAAAGGGACACCATGGCTTGTTTTTAGCTACACCATGTCATATTGTAGTACATAAGGGTTTTGGCACCATTATAAACACACACTTTGCATGTTTTTCCAAATTAAAATTTTGTATCTCTCTTTCTTTTCTTTCTCTCTAATCGGACGAGCACCCCAAAGGAACAAGAGGAAACATAAAATTTTGAAGATTTAACAAGAACACGGGTGAATAATCAATAGTGGGTTAGAGCTAGATAGCTTCAGGTTGTAGAAGAACGATTTGGGTTTATTTATTCGCATCAAAACCGAACCAAGAACATCAAAATTGTAAGTTTTTCTAAATTTTGTTTTAAGTTGTACTTTTATGGTTCTCATAGTGTCTTAACACTAGTTGTACAAGTTGATCGTTGTGAAATCGAGTTTTGAAAACAAAACGAACGTTAAATGGGTGTGTTTGTGTGCGTCGAAATCAAAGAGAAAGAACAAAGAATGGTCATTTTTAAAGTTTGGTTGTGGTGGTGAATTTATTTTGAAGTCTAATCATTATTTGGAGCTTATTTCAAAATTTTGCTTAAAAATAAGCTAGGGAAAGAGCTTATTTGGCTTTGGGTTATGTTTGTTAGGCTCGGTCCAGCCATGGTTGTGGTCTTGGGTTCGATTGCACTCGGCCCAACAAGGGAAAAAGGGGCTTGGCCCATTTATTTCGGCTTATAGCTTATTTGTTCGAGCTTATAGCTTATTTGGTTCAGCTTATTAGCCACGACTTATCTATTTTTGGCTTATTCGATTTTACTGAAGTGATATTAGAACGATAATTTAGGAAAAGCGTTTTAGAAAGCGTTTAAAGAATTGAGATTTTGAATTTTGTCTCGAAAAGTGGTCAACCAAGAATTGCTGAAAATTAGTGTGAAATTAATTGTATGAAACCTTGGAAAACGTTGTAAATAGAGCCATACGGTCCATGTCGACAAACAGATTTTGTAAAAAGTTTACTACTTAGAAAATTTTTACCTAAAAATAATAAATTTTATGAATATTAAATAATAAATATTAATTAATTATTTTATTTATTTAATAAATTCACTAAAAGACGAAAAATATATTTTTTCTTAAAACTTCTTAAATATGTTTATTATGAGTAAACGTTTCATTTTCAACTCTAATATGATTATTTTTACGATGACTAAGGTTACGAATGGACCTATCGAGATATATTTATTATTATTAATTAAAATGTATTTACTTATATAACTTATCTATTTCTCTAAATAGTATAAGTATGTATTATCGAGTAATGAGATTGATATGATTGTGGGGATATGTCGCCAACCATCACACTACTAAATTGTTATGGGTAATTGTACAACGCGTCTAAACTCTATGCATCAAACGTGAAGACTGTTTTTGGGACATCTTGACAATATATTACACTATAACATGCACATTTGAGTTCGTCAGCAGAGTATAGACATCAGGAGCTATCATCTCTGAGTGATCTAGAGTTTACAGCTTCTATGTAACACGCTATGATTGAGGAGTGTATTATGTATGATGATGAGAAGAGGTACATGGATATGTGGTAGTTGGGGCGAGACAATTAGTCCGTTAGGAGCGTTCAGAGGGGGTGAGTTCGAGCGTATCGGCCTAGGGAGGAGGTGTATATCGTGGCACATTTATATTCCTGTGGAAGAATAGTGATACTACAATAGACATTAACCTGCATGAGATTGTGTTGTATTGTTTGAGAACGATGTCTTTAGTCTAACAAGGGTTGAACATTGGCAAGCGGGAGATGTTGGTTATACATTTTGGGACAAGATATTTGTGCTTAGGTTGAACGTTGTATAGATAGGGGGTGGAGGCACGAGTGTACATATGAGAGTGGTGGAGATGGGGGTCAAATTATTGGATCGGGATGGTACGCCTACCTAGGTATTTGTGATTTTTTTGGATCGATGGGTAACGCCTACCATATTTGGGTGTATTTTTGGATCGGATGGGTACGCCTATTCCTGAATGATTGTGGTTGATTATTAGAGCGGATAGGTACGCTACTCCAGAGGTAGATTTATGGGTGGTGGTTCTGCCCGAATATGGGGAGTTCGTGGGCGGCCGAGGGGGGGCTAGAGTTAAGGTTTTAACCTTATTCTCTATAACCGTGGCTCTTGATACCAATCTGTAACACCCCCATTTTGACAAATATAGCAGCGGAAGATAATCTGTGGTATTACTTCATGGATCAACAGACATAATCATAGAAAACAACTCGTAAAGAGACATTTTGGAAAATTTAGTTATCATTCAATAAATCAGAGTTTTACAAATGGAGACAGGTCCCAAAATCAAGAAACATAAAGTTTGAATGATAACAATTTAGCCATCTTCAAGTCTGTGCCACTCTGTGCCACGTGATGCTCAATTACCTGAGATAAACATGCTAAAAAGATCAACACAATGGTTGAGTGATATTCATAGGTTTTCAGTTATAATAGTTGAGTACAAGTTCAATAGTGGATTACGTTGCTATATAACCATAAATGTAATAATTGCAATAATTACAATTATTATGGAAAATAGTTTGAATACAAGTTATCATAATAGTGGGTTACGTTGTTATTATACACCCATAAGTGTAATAATTGCAATGAGTACAATTATTAGGGAAAATAGTGTTATTGCCCTAAGCTTAATACATCAATACGTTAACATGGAAAACATCGTAGTGACATTGGTTGAGGAACAAATGTCACCATGGAAAGGTAACTTGCCAAAGTTACCTATTGAGTCAAATATAGTGCTATTGGTAACAAAAAGTATAGGCACACCAACGGGAGTCGTCACACCCCGATAGATCTATCTACAATATTCGTGTTCACTCGCAAGTGACTAATGGTTCATGATTAAGAAATATTGGCAGTGGAAGGTACTTAGGCAATAATAATTCAGGATAGCATACAGTTGGAAAAACACTCGTATTCATGGTTTATATCATGTATCCCCCTCGCGGGTTTATAAAGTATTCAAAAGATTTAAAATGCGAGGCTATGAACTCACAATATCGGTTTTAAGTACTTGTGTATATTAAAAACAATTAAGCATGTATCCCCCTCGTGGGTTTATAAAAACATTAGAAGATTTAAAATGCGAGGCTATGAATTCACCTTAACATAGAATCTGATTGATGGCAAAAGTATATCAAGTAAAAGTAACGGCCTTGTCACGCAACCTAGGGTATTATGTCAAGTCTTGGTGTGATGGTTTATGATTCAAAACTTTACAGATTTTAACATACATATTTGATTTACTAATTTATGGAAATATTGTATCACTGTTCGGGCTATCATAATCCAGAGGCCATGTAGTATCGTTTGAGGAGTCAGGGCACTTTAAATCGTAAACCCAACAAACTCATCAAAACAAATACCCAAATGGAACCCCTCACATGAAATTCCCTAGTAACGTGATACAATAAGATTTTAAGTTTCTTCAAAAGCTAGTCGATGATAAGTTACGTTAATTATATAACGTAATTGTTTTATAATGCGTCGATCGTTGATTAATAACGATAAATGTGTCGGGTTTTAATGAAGTCGAGTTTTATAATATTAATATATATATTTTTATAATTTATATAAGAATATTATATTTTATATTTTTATGAATACAAAAATGGTAATATATACCCTTGGTTTTTAAACTTTTACAAGTTTAGTCCTTTATATATAAAGTATATGTAATTTAAACCTTTAACTTTAAAACTTAGCAAAACAGCCCCTTATAGTTATAACTTTCGAATTATGACATTTTCAGCGCCTCTAGTTATAAATTTCAGAAAGTTACGATATATACCCATTGCATGGAAATAATTTACAAATCAAGTCCAAAAAGCCATGCAAGCTTATTTTAGGATTCCAAATAATATTTGCAGGTTATAGCTTATTAGAGTAAGCAAAAGTAAGATGTTCTAACATAACAAAAGTTTAGAAAAAGGATTCGTTAGATAGAAAATCAAAACGGGTCATTTTTAGGGTTTTAATAAAAAACGCATAGGTTTTAGGATTCAAGGCTTTAACAAGAGTTCATATAGGATCTAATGGACCTTATGATAGTTCTAATACAGATTATAAGCTTATTGAACAATATTTAAGCTTACTTGAGCTAGAAATGGGTCGAAATGGGGGTTTTTGGGTTTGTACGCCTAATAACGACTTCAAGGGCTCGTTTTTCTTGATTCTTGGCTTCTATTCTGAGCTTAAGGACTTTTCTTGATCCTCCTTGGTCTGAGTTAGAACTCCATTTGAGTGGTGATGAGTTTTGAGGTGTGTTTAAATGGTTGCTTGGATTCGACTAAATATAGGGGTGAAACAAGCCTTAGTGCCCAAGTTTTACACCTTGGAGGCTAAGAACACTTGTAAAAGGGATCAAGAGCTATAGAGGGATGACTAAGGAAGGTTATAGGTGAGTATGGAAGGCTAAAAGTGTAGCTATGAATGGTGGAGGGTGTTGGAGGGGGTTCGGGTACCAAGAGGTGACAAAAAGGTGACAAAGCAAGACTTGGTGCTTAAGGGTGGTGATAGAGGTGCTTGTAAGATGCTTGGGGTGGTAGTAGGTTAGTCATAAAGGTGTTATGGTGCTTGGTTGGGTTGAAAATGGGTTAAAATGATGCAAAAAGGGTGTCGGGTAGGTTTAGGGTTTAGGGTTAGGATTTTTGGTTTTAATTTGAGTTAGGGTTAGGGTTTAGGATAGATTAGGGTTTATGATTAGTGTTAGGATTAAGGTTTAGGGTTTAGGAATAAGGTTTAGGGCTTATTTTTAAGGTTTAGGGTTTAGTTTTAAGCTTTAAGTGAAATTAGGGTTTTAGGGTTTCGTTTAGGGTTTAGGGTTTTAGATTAGAGTTTTAGGATGAATTAGGGTTTAGATTTAGGGTTTATAAGTCATGCATTAAGTGCTTGTACCTTGTGTTAAAGTGGTGGTAAAGTTTAAACATGATTTAGGAGCTTAAATGACCTAATTAGGTTTTTAGGCATGATTAGCTTGTACATTGTGCTTTAGAAAGTTGTAACTTGATTTAGGAGGGAAAATATATTCAAATGTTGTGTATTGATACTTGTACACATGCTTTAAAGGCTTGCACATTCCTTTTATATGTATACATTACATATAATTAGGGTTTTGATATAAATGTTGACAAATAAAGTCTGTTTGATATAACATTGTAAATGGTATGTTAAATGGAGAATGTACTTGGTAAAATGATATTAAGATATAGACTTGACATATTAGGATGTTTACATGATATAAACATAGATATAAATGGCATTGGTGGAGTTTACGTGAGCTCGTTTACTTTAGAGATGCAAGTTACGTTGCATAATGAGATAAAGCAAAAAATTTCCCTGTAAAAAGGTGGTATATATATAATAGATGAATATTACAGTGCATCTAATTTAATAGATGGATAATTACATTGATGAAAAATACGGGTTGTTATAGAGACCATTACATGTAAAGCTAAAAGGGTAATATAGGAAATCTATATTTAACACTTCTAATAACCGATCCACTCATTTAGGGATACTGATTTATTTATTCTCTTTCTCATAAATCAGTTTTATTTTTTATCTCTTTCTTTGAAACTCCAATAACCTTAGCCGCCCTATCCTCTTTTTCTGAGCCGTCATGAATGAAGTCACAAGATTCGGCTTATGTATTTAAAAAAAGGGTAATAAGTTCAGGCCAAATGTCATTGTGGATTTGGATAAAAAAAGGGTAACAAGTTCCGGCCAAAAAAGGGTAACAAGTTCTGAACAAATGTCATCGGCCAAATAAAAGAGCAGGTAAATACTTGTTTGAAGTGACAAAATTTAATAAACAAAATTCATAAAACACCAACTATTGGATCCGTTTACCATGGAAATCAATGAAAAAATGTTAAACAGGTATGCAAGTATAAACTTGTGATTCGGAAGGTGGGTTTTCTTGTGTTTTATAAGATGACATCT
>BQNB010128285.1:0-19306 GCA_026074375.1 Tanacetum coccineum | reverse complement strand
AGTGACATTTAGTTTTAATGGACTCCAATAAGCCATATAAGCTGGGTCAGCTTAAAAATAAGCTTGGATGAGCTTATTGGACCCGTTAAGGTCCAATAAGCAATTTAAAGGTCTAATTGAGTTTTCAAAGGCACATAAGCCCTCGTTAAGTCTATTTAAACTTACTTAAAATTGTTAAGCTGAAAATAAGATCGGGTGAGCTTATCTGAGCTTTTTCGAGCTCATTAGGCTCGTTAGCCCAACAACCCTTAACCTGAATGTTTACAAAAGGTCCATTAAGGTTTTCTTATGTGATCTAATTCATTTTCTTATCTCAATAAACTTATTTGGGCCTGTTTAATCTATTTTAACTAGTTGGCTTATTTAATAAGCTAATAAGCTCTGATAATGGGCTTTTGGGCGCATTACGAGCCTGATAGGTATTTTAAGTCTTTGGACTTGATCCAGTTAGGTCCATTAGCTCGTCCAGGTTTGTAATAAGCTTACTAGACTGCAAAAGCTCACAATTAAGTTGTCTAAGCTTATTTGAGGCCAATGGACTTCGTGGATTACGGTAATGGGCTACCAAGCCCATTTATGGTTCGGTTATGTTTAAGCTTTAAACGTTAAGGTACATATAGGTTCAATAAGCACATTAGGTCTTTTAATAAGCACAAAGAGCTTATTAATCAACTGTGGGCTCATATTCACGGTCTGTTGGGCCTGTTAGGTTTAATGGACCCATTTGTGGCCCGTTAAAGTGTCTAATGTATATTGTTTATTCCAGACCTTATAAGCCCTCGATAAGCTCAAGTGACCTTATTTATAAGTTATGGACCTCAACCCTCGTACTGTTGGGCCTGTTGGGCCTATACGCGGGCATGCTTGGATTTGACGAGACCATTAGTGGCCCGTTAATCTCTCTAGTGGTCCTTAGGTTTCGATATCATTCTAATATCCAGTGTAAGCTTATTTAGCATGTATAGAGGTCGCGTTTGTCCCATGCAAACGTTTAAACGGTTCACGTACTCCTTCCCAAGCCATAACATCGTGTTTACATAAAAAGTTTACGTATAGTTTTCGAGGAATTCATGCGTATGACTTAGTGTTCACGTTGGTTTCTAAGTTTTCATCTTAAGCGAATACACTTAAGCCTTAGCTTGTCGTTAAATCATGTTGTACATGTTCCTTTATATCTTAACACCACACAAGGTCGTATACGCGTATAAATAACGCGTGTAACATGTATGTTTTGTATTTATTTTGCCCTAGCTCACGTTAGCGTATTATTTACATGTTAACGTGACATAATGACTAGTAAACAAAGAAACAAGTATAGTACGAAGTGAGTTTAAGCTTGTACGTGACTTACAAGAGGTCCTAGAGTCTTGAAGACGTATCGTGTAGTTAACCCAACCTTAGCTCGTGTATTCTCATTGTGCACTCGTATGACAACTTAGTAGTGTTTATGGGTTCGAATGAATTAATAAAGATGTTTGTTTGCGGTTTGTGACCCGAGACAAGAGAGAAAGACAATGTTTTATTTGTTTGAGTGTTTGTGAGTTGTAAGAGTGCTAAATGGTAAATGTGAGTGAGTATTTATAGGCAAGATATCTAGTTACATCTCCTAGTCCCTCAAACAAACCAAACCGTGCCCTAGTCTTGGTGGTTTTGTGGTTTCTAGTTAATCACACATGGTTTTGTTAATACTACCTAGGTACATCTCTTAATTACAAGATTTTGGTACAAGATTTACCAAGATTATGGAAATCTTATGGTTTGTGTGTATATTTGCTAGCTAGCCGCGGCATCAAGAGAGAAAAAGGGATCCAAGGTGGTCTTTATCCATTGTATATTAGCTAACTAGGAACATTAAGTACTAGTTTTAATTACATAGTATTTGTACATGTACTTAAGGAGATTTTAAGGATCTTTGCTAGTTGATTTTGCCTATGGGACGTGTAATATCAAAGAAAGACAAGACTTGAAATCTTATTAAGGTTATACAAGTACAAGGTTTAATTACCTTGAGATGTACATGTACCTAAGAAGTTTTAAGGATGTTCCTAGTTGGTTTAGTCCCCACATTCGGCCAATATGGCTTAATAACACAAGAATTGATTAAATTTTGTGTTTAAGGTTTAAAAGTGGGTGTTGGTTTGAGTCTAGGTAAGTCTAGGTATTTCCGAGGTGTGTCTAAATGTATTTTATTGCGAAACGTAAGCCTTTTACGTGACCAATAAAAATAAAATACGCAAAGTCAATAATTATCTTCCTAATAATTACATAACACTTGTTTGACGTAAACCTTAATTTATTTGATGACCGTTTACGTTAAATGATTATTTCTAGTCTACGCGATTTAGCTTAAAAGTTAAATTAAAAGTAAACGCGTATCGGACCAAAATAAATAGTGACGAATAATAGGAGTCGTAAAATGACCTGAAATTGAGAAATGTTACAGTCTCCACCCGTTAAAAGAGCTTTGTCCTCAAAGCTTAAGACCTTGTAGTGGATGACGAAGCCCGGTTTGTGAAAAGCTGTGGGTATTTCTGTTTGAACGAATCTTCACGTTCCCAGGTGAACTCAGGACCTCTCCTAGAGTTCCAGCGAACCTTAACCAATGGTATCCGGCTTCGCTTCAATCGTTTGATCTCCCGTTCCATGATTTCAACGGGCTCTTCCACAAACTGGAGCTTATCGTCAACGTGAATTCCTTCTAACGGCATGACTAATGGTTCGTCAGCGTAACATTTCTTCAGATTAGACACATGGAAAGTATGGTGAACTCTGCTCAACTCTTGAGGAAGTTCCAGCCTGTAGGCAACTTTCCCAACTTTGGCTAACACCTTGAAAGGTCCGACATATCTCGGGTTCAACTTACCCCGCTTACCGAAACGATAGCGAGCGATCACTCAGCAATGAACACTAACTGAAAGCGGTCGGGAATGAGTACCTATCCCTTACGGGAATCGAACTCGTGTCTTCGACATGAAAAGATGATGTCCTAACCACTGGACGAAAGGGACCAAAAAGCCATTCTTCATATACCGCTCCGTGGGCTCCGAGAATAGAAGTGGTTCGTTTTCTTTCTATACGAAATTAAAGATTTCGTTTGTGTTAAAGATTTCGTTTGTGTTCATGTTGGCGATTTCAGATGTCAATTCGGCGGTTCATCCCCCCTTCCTACGGTTCCCCCACCCCCTGAATAAGTAAGGCCCAGCTCTTTCTAATTAAAAAAAAAGAGGGGCGAAGCGCCCGTTTGAAGTGGCGAAGGCCTATGCTACAGTAAGAAAAAAAGTCGGTTTCGGTTACGAAGTCACTTAGTCGAACTATAAAGAAAGGGAGGCTAAGGTTACGAAGTAAGGTCAACTGGTTAAGGAAAGCTCAGGTTATGAAAAAGTTTAGCCGTTAATTAATTAATTAAGTAGTAGTGAGACGTCGGTACGGAGTTGCGTCAGCTGTGGATATAGACTAGGCTAAGGGGCGGACTTCATCTCTTCTATTCTCTTCACTTACACCTTACACTTCTGCTGAGTCTAACGAGGCTCAGGTGCGGAGCCTTCCACTGTCACTGTGGACCGAGACTACGCAAAGGTAGAACATCATAGAAACTTCGCCGACTTTCTCATAAACCTTGATTTCGCTACGCTCAATAAGAAGCCGGAATAGCTGAAATTGGTTCGTGTTCCGTTTCCAAAGTCAGTCGTCTTTACCCAAGTGTGAACTTCAGACGACTCTCAAGCGGTTCCATTCCTTCTTACTGTACTTCTGGGTCAACCCAACCCGAATGGGAGGAAGGGGGTCAGCCAAACAGCGGTCCACTTTGTACGTTTGCTGAGCAGACCAATCAGTCATTTTTTTTATAAAAAGAAAAAGGAAGGGAACTTCTCACCGAAGGAGGCAGTAGGAATGAAGGAGGCGGGAAGCTACCGCTTCTAGAATGGTTGCTTATCCTTCACTTTTTTTAGAGCGTATCGCTATTCAAAAAAAAAGTTGATGTAATCGGAAAAATGGTTACGGTTGCGGAAACCAGAGAAAGTCGGGAACCACCGGTTACCTTTTGAATCAAAGTAGCGACGAGCCGAGTATTACGACTACAGGGGGAGAAGCAAAGCTTCGTAGACAGCTTCGCTTCCTCGTCGCTTCTTTCTAGCGACCAGCTTCTCAAGTGGGTGGCTTGGTAAGCAAGCTACCTTCAGCATCGGTAAAATCCCTATCAATAATAGGCCGGAATGGCGGGGAAGGAAGCCCTCCCTACTTCAATGGAAAGGGGGGAAGAGCCCTTTTTTCACAGCCGCTCCTCTACAACTACCTTTCGCCCAACATGATCACGAACGAAGACAGAGAATTGCGTAGATAGGAGGACGAAACGAACCAACCCACTTGTCCTGATCGGAACGATTGAAGAAAGAAAGAGAATGGTGTCCCCTTTCGCCCAGGGGACATCGTCGGAGAACAATGTCGGGGACAGGGTGAGAACCTTCCGTTGCTTACACCCTTTAAGTGTTGGTTCTTCCGGGGATAGGTCTGGTTTCAAGATCTATGAACAAGAGAGATCCCTAAATCTCCATTTGAAAAAAGAGATGAATAGATAAGGCGAAGCCAGCTGAAGGAAGGGCGCTAACGAGCAAGAAAACGGATGCGCTAACGCGCAACGGCTTTCCTTTCTCTGATAGAGGCTCGCTTCTTCAATTCAAGTTCAGCTTGCTGCTTTTCATTTTGATAGGAGTAGGTGCTTGCTGCTCGCTCGCTGTCTACTAAATGAGCCTTTACTGCCCGCCCGGCCCCTCTCTTTAATCTTAAGTAAAGTGAAGTCAAATCAATGAAGTGAACAGCCCAACCTCTTTGTTTGAAGCTTTGTTTCACCTAATTCGGAAAGAGAACAATAGACTTGCAACTATAGTATAAGAAAAAGCTTCTCTTTGATAGCGGTCATAGGGGAGTTCAGAAAGGGTCTGATCGTAGATAGAGACTGAAACCTGTGCGGGGGTAGGGGCGGATGTAGCCAAGTGGATCAAGGCAGTGGATTGTGAATCCACCACGCGCGGGTTCAATCCCCGTCGTTCGCCCATCAATAAATGGACCATTTATTACGGAGACAGAAGACAAACCTAGAAAGCTTTTTTTCTGCAAGTCATCTCGAGGCTTCAAACGCATCCAAGCAATTGGTATCCGATTGAAGCATAGAAATAGATTCGCGTCGCCTACTTGCTGAAAGCACAAATGAAATGGCCGATCCTGAATTCTATGAAGTTTTTAAGACCTTTTTGAGTTCATAATGAATGAAATGAACCCCCGGATGAGGAGCAAATCTCCCCTCCCTTTTACTAAATCATGGTGAGCCCCTAGTAGTTTACCGGACAAATTGAGTTGTCGTGGAGAAGGGGACTCATTGTACTGAAAAAGCTATTGCTAGTGCTGTACTGACTTACGAACAAGCAGTCCAAGGCCTTACCTGGCGAACAGCCTTCCTTACCGAAGAATAAGCAGCTATTTGATCCACTATAGTTCGAAAGGTCTTTCAGTGCCCGAGTTCAGTGACGGCAACAACTCACTAGTCGAAAAAGACGCAGCTAGTCTTGGTATCAAGGCATCTTTCCTTTGCTGAAGAAGGAATAGCCAACTCCAGGTAAATGCTTTTCCCAGCTCAAAGGCGATGACTAGTAGATTCGGGGGTACCTATAAAGCGAACAAATGTTCCCACGGTCATGATTGTTGACTAAACAGCCCTTTCTCTGATTCCCCTTGCCGACTCTGAACTAACTCATGCTTGAATGTGAACAACCGATAGAAAGCAGCATTCTACTAATTGGATTACCTTCTGCCTTTTATAGTAGGAATTTCTCTCTCGAACCGGCTAGGAACCCGAGAAAGGAGAATGTTCAAAGCTTTCAGCGGGCTAGTATAGTCGTCTTCTTGCTGTTGTTGAAGTTGTGATCAGCTTAGCAGTAAAGAGCTCTTGTTTAGCGAGAGTCGTATTCGGATTCTGCTTGAGCGGCCTTCTCTGAGTTACGGCAAAGGTATTTCGGTAAGCCTCGTCATCTAGTATGACCAAAGCATTCACCCTGTCTCTATCCGGGGGCATAGACTGGACTTAGTGAGGTGAGGTAGCTTAGGATGATGAAACCGTACCTTCTCACTTTCTTGCTGGCTTGACTTCTTGACTTAGAGCTTTCACGTGGCAATCGTTGATGGAAAAAAGAGTGAGAAAAGAAAGAGGTAGTTGACAGAGGTAGAATCGGCATCTGTCTCGCCTGCAGGAAAGCTTGACTTGAGCAGATAGGACACTGCGCAATCAACAGACATACTCGCGAAGAAAGCACCTACCCAGGTGGTACAACACAGCCTCGATCCTCATAAGAAAGCACCGGAACAACACTGCCTCATCTCGTTCACTCACAGAAGACCTTGCCTAGCTCTACTATCTTTCGGAAGCCTTTAGCTTGTTCCTTCGCAGTGAATCTTGGGCTAGAGAGCTTTTCTTTCTTCTTTCCTTAACAGTCGAGCTATATCATCCTGAATTAGCTATTTCTTTAGCTATAGCTTTGCCCTTCTCTTTTTTCTATTGCTTTTTTCTCTTTAGCTTGTTTTATCTGTTGAGAATCTGGAGTAAAAGGATTCGAACCTTTGCATGCCGGTACCAAAAACCGATGCCTTACCACTTGGCTATACTCCATATGGCCTGGGTGAGAGGGGGAAGCGAAGAACGAGCCGTGCAAGGACGCGGGGATATAGCAAGTAAGCAGAAAGGTTCTCCCTTTAGGACCGACTACAACAAGCTCACGACTCTAATAGAAAGAAAGGGTAAGCTCTCTGCTCTATTTGCTTGCAATGCTATGCCTATCAAAGTTGGCGAACGCTTCTGTAACCTTAGACTCGTTACGCTGTTCGACTGAACTCGTTGGCTCCACGTCCACCGAAAGTAGGTAACCTTCTTCACCGTTGGTTCCCGTAACCAAACCTTTCTTATCTGTTTTTTTCTTTCTTTCTGAAGGGCTTGCGGTTTATTACACCAAATTCAGTGAACTATTGAAGCTATCGAGAGAGTACCAAATGCTGACGGTAACGAAGGTTACCGGGCCGATGCGGCCGGTTACCGGGAACCTTTTGGTTCCCGGGAAACTACGTTCCCTTTGTAAAGTAGGCCTTTTTATAACTAATTAGAGTTGACATGAAATGGATCACGGAAGAAGACATAAAAGATGAATGAATGATTCAATCCCTTCCCACTCACACGGGTTCTTCTATTGAAGAGGTTCCCCGGGCGTACATAAGAGCGGAACCTAGATAGAACGCGGAGCACCGGCCCCGGCCGCCGATACAGTTACCATGCTTACCAGCTCTTACCATTGCCGCCTATAGATATAGATGGGAGGTAGGCGGGGCTACTAATACCCCTCATTGGGAATCAGAGAAAGGAGAGGATAGGACCGGTATTAGCAGAATAGATGGCTTCCTAAGAATCCATCTGATCACTTAGGGGGAAATGAAGTCTTTGATGCGCGAGAAAGGAGGCTACATTCGCAAGGCTAGCTTGAAAGTCCCAACTGAAAGAACGGTTAATAATTAGTAGTTACCCCTGCTCTCCTTGCCGGTGCTTTGGTTCTCATGCCTCGTTTTGTTGACTTTGTGTGTAGGATAAATGATTTGCACCGGATAAGCATTTGTTACAGTCGTGAAACACGGGCTTTTGTAAAAGTTTTCATTTTCTTAGCTAAAGGTAAATCAGAAAATGCCATTGTCTTATGGCTGCACTAAACTTTGAACTGGACTAAACAAAGACAAAGTGAAGTCAAAGAGCAAAGTGTAGTCTAAACAATTTCATAATTCTTGTTTCTACTTTCTAAACAATGGTTAGGTGGAAAGGGTACCCTTAGACCATAAGACAGTGCAAATGAAAAACTAGCTAGCCTATAAGCTTCCCTATCCGATCATTGATTGACTTGCCATAACCCTTAGACCATACCGCCTCTCGTCTTCAAGCTACGGCTACCTGCATGAAAGCCAACCGCTAGAATCCTGCTGCAATAAGAACTCATTATTTTAGCTTGGAAGGACAATAGACTGTCATATCCCATATCTTATTATTGGATGAAGGGGTCTGTGAGAGCCCTTTCTCTAACTTCGATGCGCCCACCTCTTTTTTCTCGGAATCCTACGTACCAATTTTGCAACAACCAACTCTTCCCCAATCAACTCAAGGTATGCAGGTATCTTTTGCTCCACCACCTCAGGCAACTTTACCACGGTCTCAGCAGGTTCGACCGTCTCCACCAAATCAAGGCCAACATGGCTATATGCCAAGGCAAAGGTCTAGTCAACCACCTAGGCAGTTTACTCAGCTTAACCAACCCCATGAGTTTGATGTTACCGCTCCGTGTTCTTTGATTTTTGAAGCCTCTCAAAGACTAATCCAGAGGACTTCTATGTGATTGACCCTTGTCTTGGATTTGACTACTATGTCAACCATATAGTTTATAAATCATCTCATGGAAGATGGCCGTCATAACCCTCTAGTAGGTTGCTCTGGCATTCTTTAGAGAACCAAATGGCATGACCTTTGCACAGAAGGTTTCCCGCCTCGTGATGAAGGAAGTCTTCTTTTGGGAAAAGAAGAACTTTTCATACCGGCGGAGTATTCACAGGGAGTACTGTAGGGGATGGTCCACATATTTTACATGTCTTTTTTTATTTTGATCGAGAATTTTTTTTCCATCTAATTTAGTCATTTTTATGTTCCAAGTATATTAGAATTTTTTCTTTCTATTTTTTATTTTGTAGATTAAATTAATGCTTTGATTTAAGAATTTTTTTTATTCTGATTTCTCCTTCACCCGCACCAGAGACTTCTATGCCATCCGGGAATAACGGCTCTATTATGAAATCAAGCGACAGACCGACTCATTTGGTCAGTATTCCCTAATGACTGGTTTTAGGAGAGTTCGTGGGATAATTAGGATTAATCACTATGACCTTGTTGCCCTACCTTTGTGACTTTCAGGGGATTCGAGATCACAGGAATTATAGGGCAGACTAAAAATATCTATTCAGGTCTGTCGACTTTAGAAACCACTAATGAAACCATGGTGTAACATTGCACAGGTAAACGTAGTTATAACGATAGTAATGAATTGGCTAGGCTAGCACGCCTTTCTCCCTGGTATCTTCTATTACTTTTACTTTTCGCATATTTATTTTCCTGTTATTTTCAAAATCAATCTCAAACCATTTTTCAACGTGACACTTCAAATTAAAACTAATTAACACTTAGCTCTTGGGGCGACCTTGGATTTACTATCTCTATACTACTCACGATCGGGTTCTCTGCCCGTTAGTGCATTTGTCAGATGAATCAAGTTTTATAAATTTAAATCTTGAATAAAATATATTTTAAAATAAAATACGCATCATCAACTTATGTTTGTCTAAGTCGTAAGAGTAGAAATGATGTCTAAAACATAAAATTTATGTGCTGGAACAACTTTTTAAAGTCCTATGTTCCAGAGTCAAGGCACCAAATGATTTTGAATAAAAAGCGTGTTTTTGGGTTACTGGTGGCGGTCCAATAAATGTTAGGGCGGCCCCCAAATATATTTGGGGGCCGTCACCTTTCTGGGAGCCGTCTGTCTATTTCGTCAGAATTTGGAAAACTTTGAAAAATCATATAAAATCAACCGTAAGGCCATAGAAGTCGTGCCATGGTATATGCTTAATTACACATACCATTTTCCATTAAAAACGGACTTAAAATGACTAAAAACGTACCAAAGATACATTGTATTCTAAATACTACATAGTGGTCAAAACGTTACGTTTCGTTTTAACGTAAAACTTGTATTTTAACTTTTCATTCATGTCGGGAATTTCTAGTTGATGTATCTTTGAAAAATAGTGTGTTAATATTTTCATAATATTGATCTTGACTAATTTTGAAATAGGGAGGAAACTATTTTATTTTCAAATGAAATTGAGCTAAGTATACGTCGGTACATCTAATACACAAAACGATGACGAATATCTTTATGTGTTATGCTAAAATGGTTATGTGTGTTTTATTAGGTCTTAATATTACTATTAGATATTATTAAGTTATCATTGCTATTTGTAATTGAGCTACTTATATATCTAAGCATGTGTGTCATGTATGTTATTTGTATGTTACTAGTTTTCGGGATTATGCCTAATAGGAATTACGCTAGATCTCTTGCGTTAAGTTGCGAAAGTGTTTGTGCATAGAATATAGTCATAGATAGATATATTTACAAATGTTACATAAACATCTTGTAAATAATTTTGAGTATAGTAACCTACTTACGAATTAGAGTTCGATAGTGTGTTAAATATGTTGGAAAATATTGTCTTAAGATCTCACGTTAAAACTCATCACCAAATATTTTCCAATACGTTAACTCTCTTCCAACAAGATGTCTAAATCTTTTCATCATCTTGCCTTGTTTGACCTTGGGTTGGTTAAACAAAAGAAAATATTGTATTAATACATTAGTTTTTAAGTAAAAAATGTATTTTTAAACTTTGCTTGTGCTTGATTATTCTAACACACACATAATTATATTCTTTCTATAAACATATATTATTTTACATAAGATGTGTGTTGTATAAAAATGGTTAGGAGAATCATTTATATACTTGTAAAATGTTAAAAAAATATGCATACTATACATAACAACAAATAGTTTTTCACCTAAGCAAAATATATGACAATATTGAAGTAAGAAATTGACTTGTCATTAACCTCACCTTACAACTGGTCTTAGGATTAATGGAACACACTATGAAAATCTTTATTTGTTTTCTTTTAAAAAGAGTGTTCGTGAGGGTCGAGAAAGATTTCGAATATATATCGATTCATTATTTAAATTATGATTGGTATTATTATCGAATCTAATTGACAAGTTTTCGAGTATGGACAAGAAATCGGATTCTAATTTGTCTAGCTTTGAGAATATATCAAAAATGTAATAAGAGATATTATCTTAAACCTACATACTCAATCATACTCGATTGATATGAAAATAACGACATCCTTTTCCAAGACGATAAGAATATGCATTAAATCATAACTCACACTTGTGTAAATGATGTCATATTGAGTCTACTTATCTAATAGTTGTGTTCCAAATATTTGGCAAATATATGTATAAAATACACAATGAAGTAGGATCGACGACTTGAATGTTTTGTCCAAAATATTCAAGTAGTAAATTTACCTTGACAAAGCAATTGGGTAAAGGTCGTCATCTCGAAAATCAAAAATGAGAAAAAATGCCACTACTATGTGTATCGTGCTCAAACAATTCAAAAGCACAACTCAAAACTCAAATTATCTTACCATCAAAATTTTCTCTTACTTTACCAAATAAGCATAATATTTCTTCTTCACCAAATGAGAACCCTTTAACCATCTAAGGTTAGGAGTATGGAAAATTAAACATATTCCACAAACCATTATCGTGCTTTCTTTCAATAAGTGATCGTAAGAGGATTTCGAATATGAAGATGATTATTATTCAAACGATAATCAATCTCATCATTCAATCTAATTACAAAATTAGACTATGAACATGAAATTAAGACTAGGATTTATCTAGATCACGGAAATATCAATCAAATGACCATAGATACTTTTTCATGTACTACATGTTTAACTTCATAGGTTAATACTTGAAATCTCGAAGTCGATTGCAAGAAACAAGATTTATTCATAGATTTGCAATTTTACACTTGCAGTGAAGATGTTTCATTGAGTCTAAAGTGTTCAAATGTTGTGTTATTAGCTATGGTCAAATTATACATGCTAAACTTAACACACTCTAAGTAGGATTGATGACTTATGAATTTCCATCGAGAAACTTATAAGTACTCCAACTTGATAAGCAAGTCTTGGAAGTTATTTCCGAAAACTCAAACCAAAAACCTTTATAACTTATATAAGTTATCATAATAAACCTATTTCAAACACCAATCTCCTTAAAATAGTGGTAAATGATTCTTACCCATAATTTGGCACCTCCACGGATCGATGGATCCTTCTTCTTAGATTCATCTTTGGTTTAGGTAAATTCGCCCTATGAATTTAGATTTTTAAAAACAATTCTTCCTCTTGTGAATCTTATGCTTAAAAGTCAACATAATGTGATAACCTTTAGTATAATCATCATTGTCTATTACAAAGAAAACATACAAAGAAAATTTACTAACCTTTAGTAATTATCTTTCTTTTGAACACTCATCGTTCTAGGCTATTACAAATTTCACTCTTAAGCACACTCTAGGTTCAAGATGACTCAATCTCGTTATACCTACAACAAAATTTACTTTGCTCTCTCAATTTTAACCTTAGAATTCCCACACATCTTGATTAGGATTATGCGTATCGGAATTAAGCATTGTTAGTTGATTCAGTGTTATAACAACCGTACAATTTTCGGGAATATATTTTAATTAAGAAATCTTATTTTTTATTAATGTAGTCGGTTTATAAATTTTTTATTTTATAATTATTTGATTCAGGGAAAACGAAAAAAGGAAATAAATTTTTTCATAGAATTTATCAAAACGAACACAAAATCACGTTTCCCATTATTCGGTACTCTAAAGCCAATTTGATGTAAAAGACATTCCTGAACTTTTCTAGATTTTGTCCCGAGACCCGAAAACAGTTAGAAGGGTGACTGAAAAAATGCTCATCCAAGATTTAGAAACAATGAGAAAATAATTAAATTATATATAATTAACAGTTTTATTAAATAAAAATATTTAATAAATTATAGTTCATCTTTTTATTCGAAAACAGTTTTTTGATAACGAGGATATATATGGGTTAGAAAATTTTTTTTTAATTATTATTATTTATTTATTTTATTTTTTGGAGAGCAGTTACTGGTTCACTTAATAAATAAACCGAACCATTTTTATAAATATTATAAAAAATATTTATGAAATAATATTCAAGTATTACTCATTTTTATCAGAAAAATGATTTAGAAAACAATGGCGCAAGTTTCGCGCGATGAATCATCCGTTAAGTCGCTCAAATGAATCCCGAACCGCTTCTATCAAAAAGTACATTAAAAAGTTACACTTTTTACCCTCAACTATTAAACACTTATCACTTTTCTTTTAACTTTTAATATATATATATAATTTATATATATCAATTCATTTATATAAAAATAAAACACACACACACATAAAACACTTTCTCCCTCCCCTCTCCACCGGAAAAACAATCCGGCCACCACAGCCACCGCCGGAAAAGATTCCGGTCATCTTCTCCGGCCACTTTTCCGGCCAAACTCCGGCGAACCCAAAACTTTATAAAAACGATTCTCATCGCCCGATCCACTCGATCCCCACACTCACGCTTCTCCACGCGCCGCCCCCTCCTCCGTTCGGTTGCTGTCCGACGACAGCCCCACACCACCGACGCCACCACCATCATCATCATCTAAACCACCACGCACCACGCGCCACTACCACACCGACACCACTTCCACCCCCACGAAAACCACCTTCATCATCATCATCGCTACCACCACGACCCACCAACAACATCATCACCCCGCTGCCACTACCGTCGCCACCTCCACACCGTAACCACCTCTACCAGCCACCACAGCCGACACCCCTCATATCCAAGTTTGAATGGTTTTCTTTTTGGTAAAAACTAGTAATAATTTTGGTGTGGTTTTGTTTGTTTCGGGTTACTGTTCACCGCAGCGGGTGCGTTTGGTTTTGTTATAAACAACCCACAAGGGTGCGTCCGGGTTGGGTTCTCAGCCGCAAGGGTGCGTTTGGCTTGGTTCTCAGCCAACATGGGTGCGTTTGGCTGTGTAAAACAGCCCACCAAGGGGTGTTGTTTTCGGTGACAGCCCACCACCACCGAGGGATGTCCGATTTGGCTGCTGAGAACTAGGGGTGTTCGTTCGGTTTACTGTTCACGCACCAAAAGGGTGCGTTTGGTTTTTATATCGGCACCAAAGGGTGCGTTTGGCTGTGTAAAACAGACATATGGGTGCGTTTGGCTTACAGAAAACCCATAAGGGTGCGGTTGGAATTGTAGTTTCGGGGTGTTTGTTTGTGTGGTTAAACAGCCAAAGGGCTGTTTGGTTTTGGGCAGCCCCATAAGGGGTGTTTGTTTCTGAATGTTACAACAATAAGGGTGCGTTTGGGACAGATCTGCGTATTGTAGCAGGAAGGGTGTGTTTGGTTGTGTTATTTTGTTCTTTTATTTTAATTTACTTTTAATTATTTATTTGATTGATTTTGTCTAAATATATATATATATATATATATATATTATATATATATATATTTTTTTTTTTTAATATATAGTAATATAATATATATATATATATATATCATGCAACACGGATAAATTGCGACGTGGATTGATTGAGTGGGAAAACATTGATTTTGGTAAAAATGGAAACGTTTTATAAACGAATAGGTCATGCCGAATTTTCTACAAAACTTTATACTTAGTATTTTTCGCTACAATATATATTATTTTAGAAACCCGATAAAATGACAAAGTTATATAGTTTTAAGATTTTTTTTAATTGTAATAATACAATGAATCGGTAAATAAACGAAAACTATACTTTTATAAACAAGATAACTAGTTTAGTTAAAACGGGTAACGAAATACTAAATTATAAAATATTATTTTATAATTCCCAACTATAACTTTTGTAAAGTCTTTAAAACGTCATTTATCTAACTCGTAACTTTAAAACGTGTGTTTACTTTTATGCAAGAACGTTTTATTTATTTAGTAAAGTGAATTTCGAAAACGTGTCGAATTATATTGTTACGATTATTTTTCGTACGTTTATTAAATAATACGTGTAAAGTATTATATGTTGCGACTTATTCTTTTGTTTGTCTTTATTATATGATTCGCCACATGAATTATATAATTGTTTCTTTTCATATGTAATATATGCGGAATATATTACATACTTTGTGTATTCTTTTCGGTGTATTTTATTTAACCACCCATCAAACTCATTCCAACATGAAACCTTCAACCCTTTGATCCACGGTCGCGTTGACGTAACCAATTATCGGGGAACCCAAATTCATCATCCTAAGCTAATAGGATTTAGCCGTTAAATTAAGCTGCATCTTCTTGGTCGAGCTGTTCCGTTCTCCATTTATGCTGTGATTATTATTTGCATTTCTGCTAGTTTCTCTGCAACATCAAGGTGAGTTCATAGCCCCACCTTTTCTCTTTTAATGGTTTTCTTAAACTATTTTTGGGGTGAGAATACATGCTTGTTTTACCGAATAACTTATCGGTTACTACTACATAAGCGTTACATGAATGTTTTTACTAAAGCTTTTGCTTGCCTACCACATGATTTCTAATACATGTTTGATACATGCTTGTTTTATAAACTGGACACAAGAAACTTTATGGTATGCTGGACCCAAATATGAGGTCAATTGCATGAGTAGTTATTGCCAAAAGACCCCACATCATGAACTGTTAATTGCCTATAATGGGTGAGCGCTAGTACAAATAAATAGATCTATTGGGTTTGACAGCCCTGTCCGGGGGTCTGAATCGAATCCTTTCGAGCACCCAGTCAACGGACAATTTGTATTTAGAATTTAGGTATAAGGCAATAATACCTAGTTATGGGGCAACATGAATTACATACAAGATATGTGTTAACGTCAAGGCTTCGGTGTCATGAGCTCAATGCAATCAAGATTTATACATTGCATTCGTTGCAATGTATTCTGTTGAATTATACTTTGAAATACTGTCGCTGGCTGATCTTAAACCTTGTGGTCCACTATTGAAACATTACTTGGATTTCGATAACAATTCTTCTAAATGTTGTAACGCTACTTTTCTTACAAAAATATTTCTTGAACTATTTCAATACTGCTTTTACTTAAACCTATGAATTCACCAACATTATTGTTGACGTTTTTGCATGTATTTTCTCAGGTTATTATATTGCTAGCTGAGCATTGGGAGCATTTGAGTCGCGTGGATATCAAAACTCAAGGACTCAGTTTTCTTCACATTCGATAACTATTTTTCCTTAGATAGACAAAATGAGTCACGATTGAAATCTGGTAATCTTGTTAAATCATAAATTATTGGGACCTAAATTTACTCTGATTTATTTAAATCGAATGTGACATTTTATCAAACGTCTCTTTTGAGGTCGTTTACTGTAACTTCTACTTTATAATATGAAGTGGCACCCTAAGTGGTATTCTTCTCCGGCCAAACTCCGACGAACCCAAAACTTTATAAAAACGATTCTCATCGCCCGATCCACTCGATCCCCACACTCACGCTTCGCCACGCGCCGCCCCCTCTTCCGTTCGGTTGCTGTCCGACGACAGCCCCACACCACCGACGCCACCACCATCATCATCATCTAAACCACCACGCGCTGCATTGTGATTTTATGGGGGTGTCACATCATGTTAGGCCAAGATAATACAAATTTTATCTTTATTATACTTATTAGGCAGATATAGGAATTCTATTTTATCTTACATGAGAATGACTACTAGAGAATCTATTGCACTAGAAATTCAATTTGACCTAATGGTTGAATTGCTTCTAAGAGTGAAGTTGGGTTTGCGGTATAACCTATAAAAATGGTCGTGTTTAGCCTGAATTGAGCACTACTAGTGATAGTCTCATATTCATTCTCTAATTTGATTTAATAGCTCTTCCTAAATATGCCTAATTATAGTCTACATCGATAGCCTTTGTATCTCATTAGGAGTGCACACTAAGCACATAGAAATTAGGCTTCTCCTTAGTCAATCTAGACACAATGCACCTCACATATGTGCTTTTAGGTTTCAAGATGATAACTTGCTCTTATGTAATGCAATTATATGCCTTCATGATTATCTTGATGCTCAACGTTTAATTGCTTAGCTATTAAATGCAAGTCTATTATAAAGGCGTTTGTCTTTTTCTAGCAATTTAGTTAAAATATCTCTTAGTTTATCTAAATGACACATGCTACTAAATGCTAAATGCTAACATGTTAGCCTCAATTTATTGAGTCGAACAAGGAAGTTCGGTCACTCTACGATGGAGCTTCGGTCTTTAATTAGTTAATGTTGTAATAGTATAATATCGGGAATCGGGCTCGATAGTGAATCTAATATTGTATATGTTTCGGGTTTAATCCCAAGCAAAACCCGAGCCCGGGTCCTAGTTAAATATCCCGCGCGTACCTTTTGCGTGACGGGGTATATAAGCTTTTTCTTATTTAGAAAAAGCTAGTTGTTCATTTTTCTATCTAATATATCTTTTCACTTTCTCTCTCATTTCTCTCTCCTCTTTCTCTCTCTAAACAACTCACTCTCTTTCTCTTTTCTATTCGATTTCGTGTTTGATTATATGTTATGAAGTGATATCGGGATCCTACATAACATGTTTTACATGACGATTACATTTAAAATTATCATGTTTTGTATGCGTCATCTTACATGACTTACATGTTAATTATACACCTGCACTATGTTAGCTTAATGTATGTCAATTAACATTTAAATGTCATATAGTATTACACATTAATCTCGTTGATTATTGTGTTAATATATGCTTAGATAAACTGGCATGCTTATATCTATATATCCTATGCATCTAGGTATATATTTTCTCACACTAGAATATTTTTCTTCGCATCCGTGTCACAAATCTAAAAAGTCAAAAGAGTCGTAAATGGTCTTAAATCTCTTAGAGTCTTGACTCACACACTCCTTTGATCATCATCTCACTCTCTTCCAAATAATCCACTCTTTCGTCAAGAAGAGGTTAGATACAAATCAAAAACTCCTCCAAGTAGGTTTGACAACATAAATATTTCATCCAAAATATTCAAGTATCTTTAACTTGCGATCGTAAACGTTAAAGGTCATATCCTAAAATCCCTATTCAAGCCTTTTAACAACATAAGTTAAAACGCTCTCCTTTTCTCTTTGACGAAAACATTCTTTCTCTTTGACAAAAAATTATTTCTCTTCGACAAAAACATTATTTCTCTTCGATGAAAACATTCTTTCTCTTCGACGAAAACACTCTTTCTCTTCGACGAAAACATTCTTTTCTCTTCAACGAAAACATTCTTTCTCTTCGACAAAACATTCTTTCTCTTCGATGAAAACTCTCTTTGTCTTACGATCACACCTCTTTCTTCTCACTCAACCACTCCTCTTCAACCTTGGAGATGGCTAATCTCTTTCCTCCACTATTTCCGCAACCACCTTTAAGACAACCGTATACCTCATCGTGTGATTGTTCTATGAATATTCGTAATGCTCGAGAAGAGCTACATAACTTTGTGAGTATAGTTTATCGTACGCTAACCAACATCCGTCTTGACATTGTCAAGTTCATTGTCTCTATCTTTGTTTGTTTTCTTCTTTATTTCTTTCTTTCTTTCACGAACGAAACACATCGAAGAAACGTCACCATTTCCTTCGGGATAATGTCCAAAAGGAAATATCTCCTTTGAAAAGGTTATGTCTAAAGATAACATCGCCGACATTCTTTCTTTACCCCTCAAGCGCGAATCATTAAATTATCTTCGTCTTGGTTTAGGAATGATGGAACACAATCCGTAAATCGCTCTTATCTTTTCTTCTAGTCTTGATTCTAGTCTGTGTTCCATTTCGTGTCGTGACAACTTAATTACTTCATACAAAGTATTTTAAGCATTTTTAATTGGCAAAATGCAAATCAAAATGTCACTCCTCTCACAAAATTTGTCAAGTCCTTAACTCTTCTTCTGTTGGTGGTCCGACGGCCCCATACCTATTTTGGCGTCCCCCAGATATATATGGGACCACCGGTGGCAACTTGTAATACCATTCATTTTTTATCCATAACCTAACACTTCCTCTCTTTTGCTACAAGCTGACGTCTACTCTACACCCAAATCTATGCCTAATATCTCTCTATAGATCAATGGGTCATCCTTATTTCCTAACACTCATAAGCATCATTGCTTATGTTGTTAATAGTCAAGTGAATTTCATAATAAAATGTGTCTCATTCTCAAAAACAATCCTTACAATCCTCATACTCACAAATATTCTCACATCTTGGTCCTCACTTCTCGTAAACCTCTTTTCTTACCTTGAATGGTCTTTTCACTTCTAAACGGTTCCCCTCTTTCTTAATAGTCTTTTTACTTCCGACGTTTCTTCTTACTTCTAAACGTTTCTTTTCACTTCTAATAAGTCTCATCATCTCTAACGTTTCTTCTCACTTCTAAACGTTTCTTCTCTCTTCTAATAGTCTTGTTAC
>BQNB010128284.1:0-19306 GCA_026074375.1 Tanacetum coccineum | reverse complement strand
TCTTTCGAGCTAGACTTTTGTCTTGTAACTTCAAGTGACCGAAGCTTCTTTGTTTGGGTCCATTTATGTGATCCTAACAAAGAATCAGGTGTACATTCCAACTTTACCAGCTGGTCTTTCATGCATAGTGGCATCAGAGCTTGGCAATTGAGGATGAACTTCCTCGGGAACAAAATATTTAGCACAAATAGCATCAAGGTGTTCTTGTGTAAGAACACATTTGAGAGATGTAATACTGCCCATAATAAAAGAGAAGCAAAGAGATTAACCTGAATCAAAAAGGAATGCTAGAATAAAAGAGGCTGTGCAACTAGAAAACCTTGAAATTTATCAACAATGGTGGAAAAGTGGAAGAGATGAAAAAAGAAACAGTAGGGCATGAATCGACTATTTATACCCATGGTATATTTAAGTCAAGTAAAGGTAGGATGATGACACGTGCCAAGACACTTCTCAATCAACGGTACAAAGATAAAGTAAAAAGATGATGATAACAGCTGGATATGGGACCCAGGCGGTCAAATCACGCAGAAGATAAAGGGACACGAAGAACCCACGTAACCAACGACAAACTGCCAAAACGACGCAAAAGACGCGGAACAAGGCAGGAGCAGAAGAAAATCTGATTACGGAACTCTAGTCTAGTGATTCGTTGACGGTATACACTTATATAGCAACCCTAATGCAGATTCTAACCGAATGCCCTTGACCAAGGCAAAAGGTCAAATTCCACAAAAGGATAAAATACACAAGTAAGAATCAATGATAAAAAGATTCCGGAAGAGATATTCCCGGGTCGTATGTCCCAACGAGGCTGCAATTGAAATTTATCCTGGTTTGATGAGAAATTGAATGATGGAAACACTGATATAATTAAAACTAAAGTTAATTAAATAAAACCTAATTTAATCTACGGGAAACAGTAAGGAAATGGGAACTTAAAAACTACTGGATACAAAATTAGTTATAAGGAAATCCTAAAATAGATTATACTAAAAAACGGGAACAGAATCATGTAATCGGGAGATCTAAAATACTAAAAAAATTTAAAGAAATAAATGCTAAATTAAATAAAAATCAAATTAAATTCTAAAATCAACTTAATATGAAAAATAAAGAAACTAGAACTAAAACGAGGTCGTATTAAATGTAAAACGAAAAGAAACGTAAAACGTTCCCGGTAAAAACGGTCAAAAACTGAAATTTAAGAAAAATTAAGCTACACTAATTTTATATTTTTTCCTAGACACTAAATACAAAAGAAAATTTTATAAAAAAGAAAAATATTTTTTAATTAATTTTGATTTTTTATGAAATTTTATAAAGATTAAATCTAATTAAAACTAAGAAAATAAAAAAATCCAAAAAATAAAAGTTATAACAAATTGTGAAAAACTAAAATAAAATAAAGATAAAATTAACAATTCTAAAAATAAAAAAATCCCAAATTTTAACTGATTTTATAAAAGTAAATTAAACTACTTAAATTTTAACCTAAATTAATTAATTAAATTAATAAACTATAACTAAAGCTCACTGTTGTTTAAAACAAGGACGAATCATTGAAGGACACAAGGACAACGGGTAACAGCTAACAAACCACAGGACTAACCATTTAACTTAGAAAAGATAAAGTTACAGCAATTATGGTCCCTTAAGGTAGGACCCCGATTGCAAGGTGGGTCCAAAGTGCTTATTAGCAAAAAGCTAAAGAAGCAAACTTGTTCAGGGGCTTGAGGGGAGTAACTTTTGTAAAAGCACTTATGCTTTTAGCTCACTGAATAAGCCAGAAATGTGAGCTTTTGGGGCTGCAAAAGCTAAATAAGCTTTTTAGCTTATTTTTCTTTCTTTTTGGGGCTTAAGCTCACAAGATAAGCTACAAACTATGGGAATAAGATACTAGGGATAGGGGAGTCCTAAAATAAGCTAAGTTATCTAGAATAAGCCCTAAATAAGCTAGAAATGAAATAAGCTTATGAGACAGTTTTAGAAAGAAAACAGAAAAAGTGCTACTTTAAAGGCTAAATAAGCTAAGCTAAAGGAGGAGTTAAGCTACAAGATTACAGGGACTTAAAGGACTACCTATAAGCTATAAATAAAAGCTAAAAGAACTAGGGGCTTAATACAAAATAAGCTAGAAAAGAGGGGGCTTAATATGGTGCTCAGCACCAGGGGAAATTATGGCAGTTTTTGTCTGTTTTTGGTCATTTAAGCTCGTTTTTAGAGGTAAAAGATGTGTGTAATTAAGCACTTATCAAATCCCCCAAACTAAGGTGCCACTAAGCCAGGGCATATTTGGCAAGAGAGTGTAGAACAAAGGAAGATAACAGAAGGAGGGATGGATGGAATCCTGGGTAAATAAAGATGGAAGCAGAACTGGAAAGAAAGAAGAGTCTAAAGCATTGATAACAGTTGATGGAGAAAGTGTTGACTGGACAACTCATTTCAAAGAATGGGATGAAAATTATGCTATCAACATGAGCTAGGCAACTAGCTCAGGATCAGACACAACCAGTTACCTTCCTGTTCAAATGAGTGTAATAGATCTGGTAGCAACCTTAAAAGACTATATGATGCTCAGAGAGAGCAACTTAGTGATGCTAAGCGTAGAAATAAGCTTATACACAGGCTTAAATTGGAAGTTAAGCACAGTAGTTGCCCCATTCAACAAGGTCAACTTTGTATGAACAAAAAATCCAAATATAGAAAATAGATTTAGATGATAAAACAGATGTTCTAATATACCATAAGAAATTGTTGGCTAAAGCTCAAAAAGAAAAAGATGATTTGGAAGTAATAGTAACAAATGGAATCATTCTTCAAAAAATCTTGGTAAAATTATAAATTATCATATGAGTGGCCATCTGATAAATATTGGGCCGGGTATGTAGGTGATTACAGATAAATGGGTGGCGGATTTTGAAGTTATGAAAATGAAGTTTTGCAAAGTGTCTTTAAGAGCAATAAAAGTGATTTTGAAAATCCACCTTTGCATAAAAGGCTTGTTAAAACATGTGAAATGCAAGCAGTACCCCCACCCATGACAGGGAATTATTTGCCCTCTAAACCTGATATTGAAATAGATGACTCACAATATACATATGGTCCAGAAAAGACTCAACCAAGTGAATCTGAATCCCAAACAACTGAACTTGATACCTGTGGACTCTGAACTCTAGTACAAACCTTCAGGAATTAGTGTCTAACCAGTTGTTAATGAATCAAATATGAATTTTCACCTAAGGTGTGGTCTGATGCTCCTATTATAGAGGAGTATGAATCAGATAGTGATGATGATATGTGTCTGTACAAACTAAAATGACTTGAATACACCTAGTTTTGCTAACAGACAGTAAACAACTCCTAGGGAAAATGTTAAGAATCACATCTACACATAGTCAAAAACCTAAGGTTAACAACAAAGAGTTGGGGCATGGGTTTACTGAAAGATCATGTTTTGTCTGTGGTAGTTTTAGTCATTTAATAAGAGATTGTGATTATCATGTAAAATTGGCTAAACAAGTTGAACTAAACAAACAAAATATGTCTAAGGGTAATGGTACTGGAAGAGGAGAAACCACATGAACAATGTTCAATAAGGGTAAATAAACAAAATCAATTGTTCCTTTAGCAGTACAAACAAGTAACTGGAAATAATCCAGTTTAATACTCTAAAGCAAGCAGATACAAAAACAAATTTTAGTACTGCTAGACAAAATGTTTTTTTTATTTTTTTAACAGACAGACAGATACTAACTAGCATTGCCTCTTAAAGTTAATACTGTAAGACCCATATGGAATGGTGTTAGACCAGCAAATGTTTTTCATAAAACTCATTCACCATCATCAAGGCCTTTCAAAGAACAACAGTACTAAATAACAAATTTTTCAAACCAAAAAGTTTAACATGCTAAAGGTACAAGAGGTTATGTACTAGTTGGGGGAAAATGGGACACTGCTATTAAGTCTCACAGTTGTACATGTAGAACACCAGGATACATACAATAATACTTCTCTCCAAATACATGTGTTGGATCTAGTCTTAGAAACTTATTACAACTAATCAAATGTAACCACTAGGCAGAGCTCACACCCAAACAGGCTTGGTCCTAAGAATGTCTAATCTTTTATTTAAATGTGCAGGATAAATCCACACAAGAACTCAAAGAATAAAGGAAATATTGATAGTGGATGATCCCAGGCACATGACAGGGGAAACAAGGCTTCCTGTGCTGACTTTAAGACTTTAATGTGGCCGCTGTTGCTATTGAGTGTAGTAAAGGCAATATTACAGGTGAAAAGAGAAAATACAAACTGGTAAGGTACATTTGAGATGTAAGTCTTTTGTGAAAGAACTTCAGCATTTACAATCTCTTTTCTGTGTCCACAAATGTGTGACAAAAGAGAACAAGCATCTTTTTGACAAGACTCTGAATGTCTTGTTTTGTTCTCCTGATTTTAAGTTAACCTGGATGAAAATACAAATATTAATTAAAGTCCCCAGACAAAAACAATATGTTACAGTTTCCAATTCTAGAAGAACATTGTCATTAGGAGGTTGGCTTGTTTAATTGCAAAGGCTACAACAGATGAATCAAACCACATGCCATAGGAGGTTGGGCTCATTTAATTTCAAAAACCTAAACAGACTTGTGAATGGAAACCTTGTCAGAGGTTTACCACAAAAGCTTTTTGAACATGACAACACGTTGTGTGCTTGTCATAAAGAGGAAAGCAAACACAAAGCAACTTGTTAGGCCAAGTATAGTTAGCTCAATAGCCACACCCTACAACTTCTTCATATGTGACTTTGTTTGAGACCTACAATCGGTCAGGAACAAATAACCATAATACCTATGTTTGGTTATCACAGATGATTTTAGCAGATTAATGGACATTTTTTCTCTAAGAGAACTAAGTGATATGAAACTAGTGCAGTCCATAAGGACTTTATAAGACAAAATAGAGAACAATTGAATCAAAAGTTTTAAAACTATTAGATGTGATAGATGGAACAGAAATAAAAAACAGGATGTTATTGAATTATGTGGGTTAAAAGGATCAAGAGGGAATACAACAATTGCCAGAACCTCCACAACAAACTGTAGTTCTGAGATAAATAACATGACCCTTATTGAGGCCAGCAAGTGACCATGCTGCAGATTCTTTTTTTACCTAACAATTTTGGGCTGAAGCAGTTAGTACACTTGTTTATGTTCTAAAACAGTGTATTAGTAGTGACCAACGGCCTCATAATAGAACAATCCTTATGAACTTTAACTGGTAATTACACCAATTAAAGTTTATATAAGACCTTTTGGGTGCCATGTGACCATCTTGAACACCATAGACCACTTGGGCAAGTTTGCTGGAAAATCTGATGAGGGATTTTTGGTTGGGTATTCTCTACAAAGCAAGGCTTTTAGAGTATACAATTAAGAAACAAAAAGATTAGAAGAAAACCAGCACATAAACTTTCTTAGAGAACAAACCCAATGTTGCAAGAGGAAAATGACCAACTTGCTTATTGACCTTGATTATTTGACTGATTCCCTATGAGAACTGTCATTCCTGTAGATCAGAGAATCAAGCTAACTTCATGCAGTCAACAAGAATCAACCAAAATACAGGCCAAAAGACAAAATTATGCTGTGGGATACTGAAAAGAAAAGAATCTGATCCAGACCGCTTATTTTTTTTGAACTGCCAATATGGCATTCCTATTCTTCCACAAACACATCTGCTTCAAAATCAGATAATAAGAGAGGAGGTCCAAGAGAGGAAGAACAAGTCTTTCTGGATGATCTTGCAAGACTTCAAATGCAAGAAAAGGAAGCTAATGAGGAAGCTGAAGCTCTCAGGAAGAATCTTGAACAAGAAACTGAGAACTTGGTTCTCAGCAGGAGCTTGCTTAAGTCTAGCAGTACTAACATTTTTAGTACTGTTAGCACAACAGCTAAAGCTAGCGGTACTAACCTTGTTAATACTGTTAGCATACCAGTTAGTACTGCCAGTCCTAATAAGGGACTATCTCTTTCTGACACAACCAATTCCCAAGAAGATGACTCTGAAATACCTCCACTTGAGGATATTCATCAAGATACTACTGAAGGTATCTTTACACATTCATCTTATGATGATGAGGGTGCAGAGGCTGACTTCACAAATTTAGAAACAGTTGTGAATGTTAGTCCTATTCCCACATCAAGAATTAATCCCTCTCATCCTTCAGCACTTATTCTAGGAGATCCAACATCAGCAGTACAAACAAGAAGCAAAGTAAATAAAAGTTCTGAAGCTCATGCTTTTGTTAGTTATGTTCAAAAGCAAAGGAGAAACAATCAATAAGGACTTTTTCATGCAATGTTTATTTGCTTGTTTTTCTATCTCAACATGAACCAAGAAGATTTCAAAAAGCTATTGGAAGATGAAATGCTGGAGTTTGATGCTATGCAGACGACTGTTTACAGTTTTGAGATACAAAAAAGTTTTGGATCCTAGTAATTTGCCTTATGGAAAAAGGCTATCTGTACAAAGTGGGTGTAACTAAATAAGAAAGGATGAAAGAGATTGGGTGTTTTGTCAGCAAACAACGCTGATAGTTGCTCAGGAGACAAACAGCAAAGTGAAGAATTAAGACTAAATGAGAAGGTTTTGCTCCTGTTGGATATGCATGAAGCCAAAAGGATCATTTTTAGCATTTGCCTCTAAATGGGCTTTATATTCCTATCATATGGGACGTAAAAAAGTGCCTTCTCTATGGCAAGATTGATGAAGAGGTAATATGTGTCGACAAACCACCAGGTTTCCTAGATCCAAAAGTATTCACTGATAAATTCTACAAAGTGGTTAAAGCTCGTATGGTTACATCCAAGCCGCCAGATCAATGGTATGCTACTTTATCCACTTTCTTGTTGAAGAATGGATACAGAAGAGGGACAATTGACAAAACTCTCTTCCTAAAGAAGGACAAACATGATATCATTTTAGTTCAGCCTATTGGATGATATCATCTTTTGGGTCTACAAAGAATCTTGGTGTGATGAGTTGAGGCATTGATAAGATAAATTTCAGATGAGTTCAATGGGAGAAGCTCCCTTTCGTTTCTTGCTACCAGTAAAACAGAACCAATGGTATATTATTACCAGAGATAAGTAATGTTGCTGAAATCCTAAAGAAGTTTGACTTTGCAAGTGTTAAGACTGCCAGTACACCAATTGAGACTCAGAAGCCTTTAGTCAAAGATGAGGAAGACCAAGTGAAGTGTGATGTCCATCGTCTATAGTCAATGATTGCTCTAATGTATGGTGACTGCTTGCTATGCCTGCATGATGTTGCAGTTTGTGCTTGTTTCTAGGTTTTCAAGTCACTCCAAAGACCTCTCATTTAAGTGCTTTCAAAAAGAATTATTTAGGTACCTAAAGGCAAACCCAAACTGGGAATTGGTATCCTAGAGTGTCTTCATTTTGACTTGGAAACCTCTCAGCTAGTGATTAATACTGGAGCAAATCATGACTATGAAATTCCACAACAGGAGGTTGTCAATACTTGGCAGTTTAAGACCTCATTACTTGGCAATGCAAAAAGCAAACCATTGTGGCCACTTCTACTACAGAAGCCGAATATGTTGCTGCTGCTGCAAGCTGCTGTGGGCAAGTTTTATGGATTCAAAATCAAATGTTAGACTATGGGTTCAACTTCATGAACACAAAGATCATACATGGATAATGAAAGCACCAATTTGCATTGTAAAAGAATCCAGTATATCATTCGAGAGACAAAGCATATTGCTAGTAGGTCACCAACCACTTCATACGAGATGCTTATAGAGAAGAAACTCATACAGGTGCTTAAGATTCCACACAAATGACATGTAGTCTGATTCTTCTACTAACCAAAGGCAATTGATAGTCCAGCCGATTCAGTTCTTGTTTGTTTCAATTGGGATGATAAATCCATAACTACATGGTTTAAAGTTAGCATATGAAGTATTGTCCCTATAAAACCTCTCATCCTCCTGAACATATCATCTCTCAGACACACGCTTAGTATTCACCCCAAAACACACACGACACATCTAAATAAGAAACACAAGACTCAACGTGAACTAAGTTCTTTTTTTTCTTACCGTACTTTTTAGTGGGTCATATGTGGATTAAAGAGGTAAAAGACACACCATGGCAAAACAAACATGTTCCAGAGAAATTCCACTAAACCCTTATGCTCCACCCTTCTACCAACTGATGTTAAGCATAGACTGAATGTTATCGGTTATTCGTATTGATGAACTTTACGACTTCTAAGCAGTTTTGGAAGTCTCATGTTGCATTGACCAGTAAAGATTGGCTGTTGTTTCAAATGAGTAAGAAGATTTGCTCAAGATGTTCGTAGCTTGGATGTCAGAGTAAAGATCACTTGAGAAGCATTTTGAAGACATGAGATTAAGTAGACATCCAAAGAGTATTTTGCCGGGTGTGTTCGACCCCACCAAAGACGAGTCTATGTCATGTTTACAACAAAGGGGATGCGTACCAAATGTAGCGATGTGTGCCAAGTAAATTGGTGATTATGGTTATATCCACAGGAAGAATGGCTCTCAAGCAAACTATTTCAATATAGAGATTATTAGTATGCTTTCAACTATCCCTAGAAAGTAAGTACGACTTAATATAGTAGAAATATTAGCACCTAGTTAGTGTTGTTATAGAGCTGTATAGGTTAGTATGAAATTTTTTGGAGTATGGATACATATTAACAAAGTGATGCTTGTCAACGGCTTTAAAGAAGATTTAGAGAGTCACTGAGAAGAGTTTACAGATGGTTCAGAAGCATTCCTTATACTTACATTGTTCATAGGGTCTATGTTTTACAAAGTAGTACCGTAGACCAGAAATTATGGGCATAGAGTTAGTACCAGTGCTGGTCCAAAAAGTTTGTACCGCTAAAGAGACATTGGAATGGGGGGGAGATGGTGGGTGGGTGGGGGGGGGGGGGGCTAAAAAAAACCGCCAATGTACGAAGTGTAAATTGGTGAAACGTTTTTTTAAAATTAGTCACCTAAGCCTATAAGAATGCCCTCTAAATCGCACAAAACACTTTCTCAAGCAATCTCTCTAACTGACACTGATTTCTTCTATTACAAGCCAAATCTCTCAACCGGACTATCTCAAGTTCTCTTCTAAGCACAATGCTTCTCTATGAGGTCCTTGTCCTAAACGCACACATGACGCATTCAGAGGAACAGACTGAAGGAATGTCGAGTTTCATGAAGTCAATGATTTTGCTTCGAGAAGTTATATTTATCATTGCGCTCATCAATAGTCAGTCCTGTTGTTTCGACCACATTCGTTGAACAGGTTTTGGACTCCTGCTAAGTCCAAAACATCAACCAAAAATTTGGTTTAGGCACATAACTGCTAAATAGCTGCGGCAAGTTTATGTCTATCTCTGAGGCATCAATCCGAACAGATCTTATTTGATGATTGCTGATGGTATATACTCATTACCAAATCAAGCTATCTTTTGATGCTATTCATCTTATGGATATAAAGGGGATTTAAACTTTGTTAAACATTTAATAAAGCATTGTTTCACCCCAATGAGGGTTTTTATTTCACACAATTAAGTCCAATTGTTTAATAGTTCCAAAAGTAACCCTTCTTGGTATCAAATTTCCTACCAATATTGCCAACTATAAAGGCACTTGCTGTAATTTGTTAACAACTAATCAAAGTATAATTTTTCTAATAATTTTGATGGTAATGCTAGACAGCTAGAGGCTAAAAAGAAGTTTGTAGATGTAATCCCTCAGTTTATTCGTATATTTGTTAGGTAGAAATTTAGCTAATATATCTATACATTTAGATCAACTTCCTGTAAATAGTTAAACTAGTAAAGTTTTTCTTTTTATGATTAAGCTGGGCAAACATGTTCTCAGGCAAAGCTATCACCTTGTTTGATTACTAAGTTGTCCCAACCAACTCAGGATGAGGGTGCTTCCTCAGAAAGACTATCTGATGAACAACCATCCACCCCTCTCCTGCTCCCACTCAGTGAAACCTTATGAGAACACACACTGACTCAACTCTCTCACACACTAGTGATGTCACCTTTTGATCACAACTGACCCATCCCCAAAGACCTCACCAAAAACCTTCCACCACTCCTAATGTTTTCCTATTTAACCAGAACCTACTGTGAATCTTGGAGATCATTCATGCCAGTGATACATTCCCTTTCAGAGAATGAGATTACAAGACTCTCCAAAATGTCTATGATCTTTGTATCTCTTTATGTAAACAGGTTCAGAGTCAAGCTAAGATTCAAACTCTTGATGAGCTAAGATCAACAAGCTCAAGAAGCAAGTCTCAACTGTCATCAAACATCACAAAAGCATATCTTGAACACTGTCTCATTACGCAAAGATTCCCAGGAAGACTTCTCAAAGAAACAAAGGGCCAAAGAGTTGTAAACCAAACAAGGGAGAAGATTGCACAAAGTGAGAATCATCAGTTCCAGAAAGAGACAACTGTTTGATGTATGACTGAAGATAAAATGATCACCATGGAAAAAGAAAATGCTCAAAAGTGAAGGGAGGACAAGAGAATGGTGATGAAGACAAGAGTTTTTGATGAAAGTAAGACATAGTACAGAAGATGTATCTTAGTACTGACAAGGAATGAGTTAGTACCAGACTTTGAAAAGTTTAGTACTGACAGGCCAATAGTTAGTACTGACGGATCCAAAGTTAGTACTGATGAACAAGTTGAAGGTACTGAAGAACACAATGAGGGTACTGAAGAGAAAAATGAAGGTACTGAAGAGATCTTTGAAGGTACTGAAGAGCAAGAGCAGGTACTGAATAGAAATGTGAAAGTACTGCTGGCAATAAAAGGTACTGAAGATCAAACTAAGGAAGAAATTGCTACTCAAGCCTCTCAAACATCCACTCAAACACCCACTTCTATGATAATTGGTGATGATGAAACAATAGCTACACTTCTCCTCAACATGAGTCAAGCCAAAGCTGCTTCTAAAGAAAAAGAGAAAGGTGTAGAATTGAAGGATGTTGAAGAAATTGATAGACCTAGGCCTACTTCTACAAGATCACTTCTCACATTAAAGCCTCTTCCAAAGATTGATCCAAAAGACAAAGGGAAGAAAGAAGATTGAATAGGAGAGTAATAATCTGAAAGTGAAGATGATGATATTCCTTAAGCTGTTGAAGAAATTCAAACAGCTTGAGAGTGATAAGAAATGGCAAGGAAAATTCAAGAAGAATGGGAAGCTAAAGAGGAGAGAAACAGAATTGCTGAAGAAAAAGCAACAAATGAAGCTCTCATTAAAAACTTTGATGATATCAAGGCAAGAATTGAGGTGCAGACAGATTCTAGCTAATAAAGCTCAAATTAGCAATGAAAGAGAGCAGTTCAGCAATAAGACAGAAAGAAAAAGTTCTTTCATGATACAATTAGCTGCTCAGTATAGAAAATTCCTTGAGCTCGACCAAGATCAGAGGCCATCAGAAATAGACCTCCAACCAAGAATTCATAAGAATCAGATGATGACCTACTTAAAGCAGAGGGGAACATTAAACATTCTGAGTTTGAAGAGTAAGAAGTTTGAAGACATACCAAGCAAATGAGTTAAAAGATAAAAAGTCAGATAAGATTTCATTGCTATTGGGTCCTGTTTGAAGATGATTACTGATCAAAAGAATGAATATAGAAAGATTCCTCCAAAGGAGAAAAGATCAAGCAGGAATCTAAAGAAGAAGTCAAGGAAGAGGATAAAGAAGAAGAGAACACAAGAAAGATAAAAGCACGGTACATAAAAAAGATGAAGTCAAGAAAAAGAAGATTCAAACAAGATACTTCTCAAGATGACACATCTACATAGAAAGAGAATGAGAGCTGATATTGTACTTGACATAACTCCAGAAGAGGACAGGAAGTAGATTATGAAATACTTGACAAGAAGTATCCAATCATTGACTGGAAGACTGAGAATCTTGGCACTAAACCACAGTTTGATGAATCAAAAAGATTAGAAGAGATTAATATGAATGTGGTAACAAAAAAGTAAAGGTCAAAAGAGATGCTTCAGCACTTTGATAAGCATTGCTTTCAGTGTTTGACATAGAAGACTTTAGATGCTGTATATAAACTTGTAGATGACAAATATCAAGAATAAGATTCCTAAAGGTTTTGGATAAAAGATCTTTGGGGAGATTGATAGTTATGTTTCAATCAATTGAACAAGATCGATTTTGAACTCACAGCATGAATGGAGAAATAGTCAGTGTAGGAAGATGCATAGTTCTTCAGAGGTATACACAACTTTGATGACTGATGAAGGATTAGTCGTTCACAATGCTAATAGATAAAGAGTATCCTTTTAAAAAGGGAAATACTGATGCAAATTGCAAAAGCTAAAATTGGAGTCAGAAGAAAAAGTACTATGCATTGGAATTGATACATTTTATCAAGAGGTACTTATGCGGATTAGAATCTAAAGAATAAAGCTGATGGAATGAGAAGGGATTGAGTGTTGGGCCTAAAACCACCACACAACAAATGGTTATCAATTCACCATGCTTAACAAGGCATAAGAATTGCTAGTCCACCAGCAAACGCTTTGAGGTAAAGATTATCTCAAATCCTTTAGGCTTACAAATTACCAAAAATTGTAGGGTCTCAACTCACCTTAGCTATCTTGGTGAAGAGTTTGGCTAGTTCCAAGATCAAACAGTTTCATGGTAAAGACTAATCCAATCCTGTTGATAGCTGAAATTGTTGCTAAAAACGATATGGTTTATCAATGTCACCATGATATGACAATGAAGCATTGGCCTAGTCGCAAACACAAACAAATTGGTAAAGACAAATCAAATCGTTGATGGTTGACAGTTTACCAAAAAACTTATGGTAATTAACTCACCATAATCTTAGAATGAAGATTAATCTATCCCAAGCAACGGCTACTGAAAAGGAACATCAAATCCGTTAATGCTGGTAGTTTGGCCAAAAACAACAAGCCAACATAGTGGATTGTAGGTAACAAGATTTTGCTGGAGTAGCTGAAAAAGATGATCTGATTGCTGAAAAGACAAGGTAGCTGCTAAAGAAAGGAATAGAGTGTACAAATTAAGAAATGATAAAGAATGTTATGATACATCCTCTGTGCTTAAAAGAAGCTTAAAGGATTGAAGAACCATGAAGTTAAAAAATTTACCTCATTCATTTTTAAGGGAGATTGTTAGGATTTATGTTTTTCAAACTTAGTACCGACAGTACAAATATATTAGTACTGACAGTTATACTTAGTACCACGACAGTACAAAGTATTAAAGTACTGTTATTTTAGTTAGATTCACCGGTTAGTAAAAAGTAAGTTAGTACCTGTTGAGAGATATTTTAAAAGATCGTATGAAGGATATAATTAGAAAAAAGAATATGTAAGCCATTTAGGGTTATCCTTAGTATATAAAAGGATCACCTTTGGCATAGTTAAGACAATAGACGATCATAAACGATTACAGACGAAAAACAACAAGCTTAGCAAATCATAAATACAATATCATAGTTACCATCTGTAATACCTCAAGAACACATTACTAAAGTTGTTAATTCATATTGTTCATTGTCTGCTTAGTACCTGTGTTAAGATTACCGCATAACACATAGTATTCATAGTCATTGTTTCTACATAGTCATTTGATTTATACAACTAGGCTATCATCCTTTATTAGGCTATCAAGATCCATTCAGATTCAGGGGAAATTATGGCAGTTTTTGTCTGTTTTTGGTCATTTAAGCTCGTTTTTAGAGGTAAAAGATGTGTGTAATTAAGCACTTATCATCTAGTAACGCTCACCGCACGCTATAATTGTACCGCGTACAGTAAGCAAACTAGACTGGGGGGACTTGATGACGTATAGTATGAGCACCAAGCTTACTGGGCTTAGTTCATAATATACGCATATGGGCCCAGGCCCAATACAACAAATAGCCGGACCGCTAAGCCTGACAAGGGTCACGCTCCGGATATTTCAAAGACGCACGTGAGTATCTTCAGAGCCGTACCCATTGCACCTCCGCGGACGAACACTGACCGCGGAAGAATACTCGCGTCCGCAGACACGATTACACGTGGACCTTTGCCCGACAAGGGACCCACTCCGGCTACTAACAGTCGCAAGCGAAATACTAGGAAACCCTAGTATTAGGCTTGCCTATAAATAGGGGTCATTTCACACCCCAAAGAGGTACATTCTGTCTGACAATTAATACACACACATACTCTGACATTCTCTGATTCTCTGACAAACATGTATACTTACTCTCACGCCGGAGCTTAATCGTGGGGTCCGCCCCGCGATAAGGCTAACGGTTTACTCTCATTTGTGCAGATTACCATCTCATTACTTGGATTAGTACAAGATCAACATCAAATTCTACTTCTTCACCCCCTACACGGTTTTTGTACTAACATATATCGACATTGTACTCATTATTAATCATTGGGAATTTTATATTTCTACATATATGTGTATATGTAACTCGGTCTCGATTGACAACATGCCATACAATGATATTCCCACGTATGTTCACAAGAAACGAATATATCTGCTTTGGTCAAACCTATAATTATTTGTTTGACCAATTCTCACTGTATATACATTGCATTAGCCTGAACATTTGGCATCTAGTTTTGTTTAGTTAATTTAGTAGTTTTGACCAATTCTAACTGTGTATACATTGCATTAGCCTGAACATAAGCGGTTTTTTAGGTAACCATCCGTTTAATTTTCGGGATTTGAATTCATCCTCACACGGAGTCAAATCATGTAAAGCTTTTCATTTTCAGAAGGTTGACGTGATCATTTTAATGTTGCTTGCACCAAACAGAAATTGATGTTGTGACTTCACACATTTTATGGTGATAGTCACAAGCTTTTTTACCACTAGATCAGACACATATAATGATATAAAGTCCATATATGGATATATATGAGGATAATCTGTGGATAATGTTTCATATTATAATATATATGTAAACATTTGAGTCAAAATTGGAGGATAACAAAAATCCAAAAGACAGTATGATTGAATTATTGATATTCTGTTTAAGTTAACGAGACTAACGGTGGCCTATAAAATTAAAAGATGATCATCAATCATGTGTTATGCTATGGTTTGCTTTGACAAGATCTCGTAGCAGAAAGCAAAAAGCAGTATTTGTTTGTTTTGATAAAGCGTTGTTGTCTTGTTGATATGTGTATAAAAGTAAGTGAAAACGTTAATTACTCGTATACAATACTAAAATTAGTACAATATTTTAATATGAAGCATTTAAAAAAAGTAGAAATGTTAATTGTTTGTCTTCAAACAAGCATTTTTTACAAAACGTTAACCACTTGTTGCTATCTTTAGTACGTATTATTAAATATGACATTTTATTAACTTGAATCTACAATTATTACACCAATTATAAAATACACAAAATTTGTTTGTGAACATTTTTTCAAGACGGAATGATCATATATGCATGAATGCACTCTTTCGGTCTGGGGAGATACCTTTTTATAGAAAGTATGTAAATGTCATGTACGTATTTAATATCAAGTACATGTTTCATAAATAGATCATTAAAGTATCTCATATTTTTGTTTTATGTCATTTTCTATCGTTATTAGAGATACTTTTATATTATTGCATACAAATTAAAGTATGAAACAAGCTAACTTTTTTGATAATCATGGTTCTAATCATGATTTAGTCAAGAGTAGTTTCAACGTATTTAAAAAATCAAAACGATATATTTAACATGTTTATCTATTTAAGCTTAAGTATTTAATAGTGATATAGTACCATTTCTTTGTATAGACCATTTCTAAAACCGAAATCTCTTCAAAGCTAGTACATTATATGACACACTAGTCTTCTAAAACCGAAAGTAGTGAATTACTAGGATACCGTATTGTAAAACTAAAGACATAGCTTAAGGTATCTGTTTTTGCAGATACGTCATTACAATAGTCAAATTCTGATATGCACAAGCTTCTTTCGTGTGCACCTGCATACACGCTTCTCTAGAAGGAGACATGCATCTATCTATATTACATAGAGCAAACATTTGACCACTTGTCAACTACAGTGGTCAAGTGTAATACATTTGGGCCTTGGGCTCATTTGGCCCGGCCCAAGTTTTTTTTTTTTTTTTTAAGTTTAGTCCAACATCCAGCCCAACTTTTTTTTTGGGCTCTACTTTGGCCCGGCCCAAGTAGTTTTTTTTTTTTTTTTAGTTTAGACCCCCACTTCTTTCGCTAAAAATAAGAAGGAAAAAAAAATTTACGAGACGTGCTTTTATTTTTAACTATTTACAACTTTCTATCGGCCTGGGTAAAAAAAAATGTTATGAGACCGAAAAAATAAATCCGCACAAAATACAATAAGAAAGAAAAAATGCGCCGCAGTAACGCGCGATTATCATTTAATATGAGAAAAAAAACTATTAAAAATGAGACCGAAAAAATAAACCCAAACAAAAAAAAAGCCCCGCAACAACGCGCGAAAAATTAACGCCCGCAGCAACGCGCGGGTAATTTCTGCTTGTTGTAACAATTCATCACGATATGTCTCTTTGAATTTACTCTAGTAGGCAACAAGACAATGTATTAGATTGATTCCTACACCTATGAGTGCGGGTACCTTCCTCATATATTCCGAGTCAAAGATGGCTTCTCCAAATCTTGTGACGCATAAGGGCCAAAATGCCGAAAACCTTACAAAACTAATCAAGTCACGACCATTTTTATCCCAAAAGACGATTACAAATCAGTCACATGAATACATACAATAGCATGTCCAATACAACACAAATTCTTCTATATACTAAAAAGCATCAGAAATTTTTGTCTTTTTCTATATAATCCAACATAGTCTTTTATGATTCTTAAAGGTTTCATCATGCAGATGTGGCATTGCTATCCGTTTATGGCAAAAGTTCTTTATAGACCCATTTTTAATCAAAGACCCGATGAACTCATCCCCACCATCTAATCTTTTAAATCTAACGATGTAAATTAAAAGCTATTTTCAACTAGTTAAATACAGAGGGGTAATTGTGTAATTTCCGCATTCTCACCTAACACCCATCCATGTCGACACACTCACTCATTTACACACACACACACACTCTTTCTCTCTCACCAAACATAATCCATTGAAACCCTAACCCTCTCAGATCTAAAATTGACCGAAAATCTTCTAAATTCTGAATATATGAGATGAATTAACACAATCAAATGGTGAATCAGGCGCTGATTTCTCTTTTGCAACAAATGCCAAATGAATAACAAAATCATTGTTACTAGTTAAAAATTTCTAGGATCAAATATGTGGTCAATAACTATCGTTATGTGTATATAATAATAATTATTGTTATTTGTATTTTGCTAGTGTTTTTGATGAACATTACATATTGAGTATGATTTTTTACTTATATTTGCTTGAAAGAAATACAACTTTTACTCTCCAAAATACAACTCACTCGGCCCTCCCAATAAATTCGCTCAAGTTCTGTCTATGTGACCACGTCTCAATTGCTTGGTTTTGGGAAGAATATTGGCGACTAGTTGCTCGGATGTCAAACTAGCTAGAATATAATTCGGTACATTTTGTTTTGTTGTGTTTTACCTACTCGGCTCGCTTATGATATATGAATTGTGTTGAAATATGAGTTATATTAATAACGAGTCTGGTTGATACTTGAATGAATAAGTTGGTTTAGAATATTAGTTAGCAGGAATATATATGACTATGTTGAATATTTAAGTAGAATCTTCTTACCTACTACTTTATATGGTTTGTGGTCTTGGTTTACGACATATGAATCGTGTTTGGCGTTCAGTTCTCATCATGAACTCTTTTTTGTATTTGTTGTCGGTATACATAGATGATCATAATAATCGCTTTGTAGATTGTTGACATTTTAGAAAGATAGGTCGTTTAGATTTACGGACTATTGGACTTAAAATAAGCCCATTTGAGACTAGAACTAATAACTCACTTACAAAGTTGCAACTTGTTTATTGATAGTCTCGAAGATCGACCAGTAGTAATTAGAAATAAGAAGATTTCTAACGCTTATGTGAAAGGTGTTGGCATGCTAACAAGTTCATTTATAGTTACTTATATATAAACAGACGTCATTGATAGGTTAAGTGGACTGTTATGAGCTTACACCGTGCTCAAATGATGGTGGTCTGATGTTGACGTGAAGGCAAATGGTGCTGACATGGGTAGAGAAGATGAGCCGGATAGTGATCTCGTATGTTGTTATTTATTTCAAATTAGAGACACCTACGTTAAAGGTGCTGACGAGTTCGTACTTAAACTCTTTAGAATGTTAGAGGTTACTACTAATTTTAAATCCCATATCGGGTGAAAGTAAGATTTATCACCTAGTTATATACTATTTTTGTGTAGGTTGTTATAGTTTATGTTTGTTGATGTATATAAATATCATGGTTTGCATATTTATATCTGTTGGAGCTTGTGTAAGCGTTGAACATTGTATGTTCCGTTTTTGTATATGTATCTGATAATAGTGCACTTTTACATTTTTGTAGATCTTCAAGAAGAACCCAAAAACTATCAAGAACTTGGTCCAGAATGAGACAAACAGGTCTTGCTGCTGAGGCGCATGAGGTTTAAAATTTCCAACAAGATTCTGTTGCACGAGTTGAATGTGCATTCATAAAAGATATTTTTTTTTAAACAGCAACTTTATTAGAAACACTAGCAAGAAGCTAGACAATTACAAAGAAATCAAATATGGGTGTTAAATCCAACTATCTCATCTTAACTTAGAACTACCTCTAGCTTTACACCAACAAAAAGATCGTAAAACAATATCATCGAAAATGGACTCTTTACGAGGCTTTTTACTCGCGAAAAGTAATTGGTTTCGGAAATTTCACAAACTCAGAATTGCAAAAATCGTCCGTGTGGTTTGACGAATTTGCACGTTTGGTTTGCGTGGTATCGAAATTGCAAAAATCGTCCTTGTGGGAAACCTTTTAATAGTTTACATGAAAATATGAAACACTCACGCTTAGATGGCATGCCTTTGGTTATCTTGTATACATGATACGACCCAGTAAGGGGTTGTATCGGGATAGGGTACCACTTCAAACGTGTGCTAGCTCCGTCAGAAGATAGAAGAGAAGAACTAGAGATTTGTTTATCTTAAACTTTGATTGATTGATTACATTGATGAAAACTATTCGGTATTTATACCG
>BQNB010128283.1:0-19306 GCA_026074375.1 Tanacetum coccineum | reverse complement strand
TTAACTACCCATGTTTATAAAAAAATAAACAATTAATATTATCAAGAGTCTAAGATCCAATTTAACTTTCTACCATTAATGCAGCTGATCTACTAGAAATGGTAAACTTAAAAGGTAATCAAAGTGTGATAATTGCCAACATGTGCAACTCTTAGCTTGTATGGGGCACACGGCATCATAATCCAAAATTACAATATCAAGTAGCATGTTTAACCCCCTCTTATGCCTCGGGTCGAAGTTCTAAACAACCATACTAAATATAAGTCATCCAATACAAAATTAGTAATTTTACAGTCTCAGGTCTGACCATATGATTGTTATATTACCTTGTTTTGCAAATTTACCTAAAACTGTTTAGAGTAAAAATACAACTCAAGTGATTTCATACTTGGATGGCAAATGACTTAATTTTAAGGGTAGAATTTGATAAAAACAATGTTACCAAAATTTTTGTATAAGGAAGCAAGCATACACCCTTATAACACTAGTTATTTTCAAAACATTTTCATTTTCGTTTTAAAAACTTCCTATAAATAGAAATCCTTACAATTTAATAATCACATGACATTTATAAAATTAGGGTTGTCTTGTTTACAACATTTCCAAGTATAAGTGATCTTACTACGTATAAGGTTAATTCCCCTCGGGAAATAAATAAACCATAGTAACACGTTTGTTGATAGGGGTGAACCAAAACCGTGTGTTCGTGAATTTCAATATTAAAATATTTTTTCTAAATATTCATCATGAAAGATACATTTAAGTTACTTATTTATCGTAGTCTTATAGTTTAATATATATACTTTAAAAAATAGACAATTAGAACCATTCAGACAATTATAAAAAAACAAACAACATTATTTCATTCAGATTTAGACGTTGTAGCCACCTCTTACCAATAAGATGTGGTAGTCAGATTTAGACCCAAAACATTTTAATGAAACAAACACACCCTTAGCTTTTGGATTAAGAATGTATATGTGGTTGTTTGGATTTGAAACTGAATTGTTTACTCTTCTTTTAGGATTTGACTTGGCTAGCTACTTCCAAACATTTTTTTAAAATGCCAATTGTCTATTGCATCATGTTATTAGTTTTACTCGTATGAATTAGAAACGAAAAACTATTTTTTTTCTTATGAAGCGTATTGCTTTTTCTTTTTAATTTATGGTTACTGTACCTTTTTCTTTTTACCTTACTTTGCTTACTTCACTTGTTCCTCAAGTCAAGTAGTAATATGTTATGTACTTATGTTAATGTTTTTTTTTCTAAACTTACTGAATTCTTTTTACACGTTGACAATTTGCCAATTGCCATTACAGGTTACTTTCATCACTTAATCAAATACGTAAAACACATAATTTAATATATCATATATTGGCAGAGCCGTCTCATTGATTTTGATGACCCTGTGCCGCGACAACGAAAAAAGCCTCTTGCACACAAAATTGGTACGCCCTGTCGTCTTGTGTGTATATACAAACAAGTGTTACCTGAAGCCATTAAGTACTCCATGACGTTAGATACTGACATTCTACTTTTAAAAAGCAGGTATAAAAAATCCATAACTTGTCAAATAAAATTCTTACATAAAACTTATGATTCAATACTTGTGTGAAATGTTAAAGAAGATAAGAAAGAATGTGAATCATAAAAAAGACAAAAAATACTCGTGAAAGCATAACTGCAAGTATAATTTGATTTACTTAATTAGTAAATCATATTCTTTTAAATGTTTTATAAGGATATAATTTCTTAATACATATTAAATGGGCCATGTAGTAGTTTTAACAAGAATAGGCCCTATAGAAACAGGTGGCCCTGTGCCATTGCACAGGCTACACACCTTTGGAGCCGGCATATTGGTGTTAACTTGATTTTGTGTAACACCCCCAAAATATGTCGCAGTGGAATGGTACCAGGGGCATTACTTCATAATACAATAGCACAAGATATAAGAGAACGACCTTTAAATAATCCGTTTGAAAAGTATCCTCGTTGATTTGATTGAAATAAATAAGTTATAAAATTTGTCCCAATAGTTTGCATCAAAATGATAGACCTAAAATAGTACAACGAGGAATGATAGTTTGAATGCATAAAGAAATCTATGAATGTATTCTTGAAAAGTTTGGACTCCAATGCATATCAAGAACGTCAAGCAGCTTATTCACCTAAGAAATACATGCTTAAAAGTGTCAACATAAAGTTGGTGAGTTCATAGGTTTATGTATGTATAAATGTAGGACCGCAATAATTTAATGTGTGAAATAATGTATCCCATACACAATCACAAAATGTAATTACGATTGCACTAAGCTCATGACACTGAAGCTACAACTATGTATGTGTGCATATTTATGCAATAATGTACCCGTGTAGATGTTCAACCCGTAACATCCAAAATCTGATATGGTATACGTTCGTTAGTTCGGTCGTCCGAAAGTAGTAAGCATGACTTACCCGAACAGGGATGTTAATCCCAAATAGATCTATTCATAACACACACGCTTACTTTAAGTAATTAACAGTTCATGATATTGGGCGTAATAGGTTATCGCTACTTAGGCAACTCGTAACATGTTTAAAAGAGTACTTGCGTCCAAATGTAAAATAGAGCATGTATCTCACCCCGAGATTTGTAAAGTGTTATTAAACAAGTAAAGTGGGGCTATGAACTCACCTCAAGTGATGAAATTTATTTCTAGAAAAATCAACTAGAAATGTCGTCGATAAAGACCGGTATGCAACCTATTTAATTATAGGTCGATTTAGAATAAACGCATGTAAATATAAAACAATGCACTATATTTTACCTTGTTATATCACCACCTAATAGTTTTTGACTTAGCTTATAAATCAAAATAATGATTTAGTTAGGTTTACCACTTTTATCATTTTTCCAACGATAATATATATATAGATTTAGTTAATTTATAAATTTTTTAAAACGTTGTAGTAAATATTATATACAATAATGAGAAAATTATTTCCTAAGGTTTTATAGTCCAAACGGACCCGAAAACGTCTGAAAACATGTTTTTTTACTATTCTTGGGGGGGGGTGTTGGGGGGGGTCGGAACATACAATTGAAAAAAGTGTGCAGGAATTTTCATGTCATTGTCCGAAAAATAGTCCAAGTTTGATTAAAAATATATCTTCTGTTTTACACTTTTGGGCTTCAAAACTCGCGTTACCTTACCAAAAAATCATTTCGAGCAAGTTTCTAGCTTTATACTTACGCCGGTTCGGACTCGAAAGGGGTCAAAATTACAAAAACTGTTTCTGCCAGATTATATACAAAAAAACAACATTTGCCGGTATTGTTTCAAATCTTGTTTTGACCATAACTTCTTCGTTTTACATCTGTTTTTCAAGTTCTTTATATGTCCGGAATCGTATTGAGACATACTAACATATTTTTAATGTTTTAACTCGTCGAAAAATCCCTAACCTACTATTTCGAACAGATTATTATTAAGGGTGTTTTATTCTGCCGTTCAAAAAATATAAGGGTATTTTATACACTTTAAAACTATAATTTTTAGCTCATTTTCAAACAACAACATCCTCTAATTATAAGACTTCAACATCTTCAATAATTAACACATTCTCACTAACCTAATCCCATCCAACACTTCACAATATAATGAAATAACTTATAAAATCAAATAAGCTAGATTATGAATAACAAACTTGACAACATGTTTAATAATCGTATAAGTAAGTAGTGTTCTTAATTTCTTTGCAAATATTTATAAAAATTTACTAGTTTGTGATATAACTTTATAATCAAGGTGTTTATGTGCAAAAATAAATAGTAGTATGGAATCAGGTATAAACATAATCAGATGAATAAAATTCACAAGAGAAGATAGAGTATGCTTACAAAGCTTATGAACACAAGATGAAACACAGGCTTTGATTTTTAACCCAAAAACCTTATAAAACCCAACTTAAAAATCTTGAAACCCTAACTTAAAATCCTGAAATCCAAACTTGAAAACACCTTGGAAAACCTTAGATATCAACCTTGAACACACTTGTATGCTACAAATATCAAGAAAATAGAAAAAAATGGAAGCTTTAAAAAGCTTATTTGAGCCGTGGCTTATGTTGAGAGAGAAGAGAGATGTGTTTGATTTTTGGCAAGTGAATAAGTGAAGTGAAAAGCTATTGCAAGTAACATATTATACAGTAGAAATATCTAGGGAACACAATCCTCATTTATTCATGAAATCTAGGGGGCGTGGGCTTTTGTAAGAGATGGAAGAGGATTGGTTTGGTTGTGTAAGAGTTGTGGTAAAAAGTCTTGCTAGTTGCTTAAATATCTAATTATTTAGCACATGGTATTTCTAGAACAAAACTTGGTATTTGATTTGTGAAATAATAAGGTGGCCTAATAGTTTTGTTATTTAATACGGGGAGGGCAATGGTTAAATATTGATAAGGAATAAATATTGTAGGATTGGTAAATGTGTTAATAGTTAACATGCATGGCATGAAAGCTCAAAAAAACGCGAACGTAAACGTTTTTATGTAAGTAAAAAAAATCAAATAAGAAAAAGTATAAAATTATCTTTGAATAATATATATACACTTTGTTGGAACGTAAACTTTTATTTGTTTAATGTCGGTTTACGTTGATTATTGATTTTCAGTTTACGTGATTTAACTTAACGTTTGAAATTAAAAGTAAACACGTAAAAGTCCAAAGTAAATTTTTGATTATATTGACGTAATAAGACCTGAAATCAAGGGGGATGTGTGTACATACTTCCTCTGTAAAAGAGCTTTGTCCCAAAGCTCAAGTCTTGGTATTATGACGAATGTAGTGGGGGGTTTGCGAACACGTGGAGATTCTTCTTCAGAAATAGAATCCACCATTCCAGTAAAACTCTAGGCCTCGTCCATAGTTTCATCAAACTTGATGATAGGAATGCGGCTTTGCTCTTCAACCTGCTTGACCACTCTTCCATCATTCCATGGTTTCTTCAACTAAATGTAAACATGTCGTCAATTTGATGTCGCCGAACGGAATTTCGACGAATCATCGGACAACACATCTTACAAATTAGACACGTGAAACGAGTTATGGAATCCAGTTAATTTGTTGAGGAAGTTCAAGTTTTTTGAAGCACGTTCCCCTACTGATTCGCTAACACTTGAAAGGTCTATATACCTTTGGTTAACTTCCCCCGTTTGCCAAACGGATAACCCGTTTCCAAGGTGAAACCTTCAACATGACTTTATCTCCCACTTGAAATTCTAAAGGCTTACGCCTCACATCGGCATAACTTTTCTGACGATCACATGCGGCTTGAATTCTGCTTTTGATTTGTACGATCTTCTCGGTAGTTTCATGAACGATTTCTGGGCCAGTGAGGTGAACATCTCTGACTTTGGCCCAGCAAATAGGTGATGACACTAAATCTGCGCCATAGAGTGCTTCAAATGGTGCATTCTTGATGCTAGTATGATAATTGTTATTGTATGAGAACTCTACTAGCGGTAAATGTTTATCTCAACCATTTTCAAAATCTATTACGCAGGCGTGTAACATGTCTTCAAGGGTTTGAATGGTTCTTTTGCTTTTTCCATCGGTCTGCGCATACGTGGGTTATACTTTTACCCGTGTGTTTCCCTATAATAAAATTGGTATTTTTAGTCATTATAAATTTAAAGCTTTTGAAACACATCAACTTTCCTATTGACAAAATTTAGATTTATAAGGGTATAATAGCTGATTTAATGTCTGATTATATGGAAGTTAATGATGAGACTTAAAAACTTTTCTATAGGGAAGTTTTAGATGATATGGTATTATAATTGCATGCTATATACTACAGTGGAAAGTTGGGCCTATGATCAGCTTGTTTATGGTAGTTTTGTTGAAGATGAAGTATCTATTGCCATTGCTCAACTGGTTCATTGGGTTCTGGTTAAATACGAAGTTTTGTAGGCTTATGGTTTTCAGGATAGTTGATGATTGGAAGTGTGTTGCTCCTCCCAGCAAGAAGTATTATGTTCTTTTTCAGATGTTATGCAATGGTTATGATTATTATTCATGTACTCTTTTTCCTTATACAAGCTTTTTCCCTCTAGGTTTTGCTTGTAAAGGTTTTTTTAATGATACAAGATTTATGGTTGATTACCTATTTGGTATTCATCCTTTTTAAAGACTGTACAAGAGGGAATGAATACTTCTAGGCTCTCCATGTATTCTTATTTATTTACTAGGTAAATTCTGCATATGGTGATGGTTTTATGTGTATTGATTGGTCTCAGTGCATATGGATGATTTAGAGTATGTTGTTTTTCCTTAGTAATATGAGCTATGCTAGATATATGGATTACAGCCTGGTTGGATTATGGTTTAAGTATCAAGTAGTAGTCTGAATCTTTTGCTTCTTTTGTATTGTTTTGTCTTGTATTTGAGCATGGGAAGTGTCCATTGCCTTTTCTATTTTGCCAAAGTTTAATTGGGTTTAGGGATGTGTCCTAGCCCTTTCTCTTTGGTGCTTATTTGTACAGTTCTTGCCTAATTTGGCTTTGTTTTTATAAAATTTACCTTTCCTAAAAAAATGGAAAGGTAAGTGTTATGTGTAATTAAAGTAGTTTACTTTCAACATGATTTTATTATTTGTTATCAACAAAACATAGTAAGATCGTAACATAGAAATAAACATTTTTATCGGTTTATTTGTATTAACGTATTACTTTTGACAAAAGTTTTAAAGTGACTACTCCTAGCATGGCATGGTTCTTCCTGAATTAGACATAGGTGATCAGGCTATAATTGAGGACTAACGATGAAGTGTTCAATTTCGTCAAACTAATGTTATGCATAAAGCAGTATCAAAATAGTTTTATAGTATGATAAATTAATTCACAAAATGGAAACAAGGTAGTTTATAGGATGACAACAAAATGGTTTGTGAGATAACCGTAAGATTGTTTATAAGACAATAGCTAAGTAGCTCATGGGGTGATAGTAAAATAATTTATATGATGAAAACAAAATGGTTCCATAAAGTAAAAAAAATATTTGTGAGATGATATTAATGTGGTTTTTAAGATGATAGTAAAATAATATATAATATATCAAGAAGATAGTTCATAAGATGGTGGAAAGAAAATTATAAAAATGATAGTAACTTTGTTTATAAAATAATGGCGAAATAGTTTTTAGTTTACAAAAAATACTTAAGTAGTTTATAAGTGATGGTAAATTGGTTTATAAGGAGATAGTAAATCTGTTTATAGATGGTAGCAAAATAGTTTATGAGGTGGTAGTAACTTAGTTCGTATATGATAGCGAATTATTTTATAGTGATGGTAAATTTGTTTATGAAATACTAATGAAATAGTTTATAAATGTTAGCAAAAGTTTCATAAGGTGATGGTAAAAGAATTTTTCATGGTAATAACAAAATAGGTTATTAGGTAATATCAAAATGGTTTATGTGATGATAAGAACATAGTTTATAAGGTGGTATTTTACTAGATGATAGTAAAATAGTTTATGAAATGAGGGTTTATTACCCTATAGTAAGATAATTTATAAATGATAGTAAGATAGTTTATTAACGATAGTGGGAATAGTTTATAAAACGATTGTGAAATAGTTTATAAGATGTTAGTTCATTTGACGATAGTAAGGTAATGATTTGTAAAATAGTTTATCATGTGGTAGTGAAATGGTTTATAATGTAGTTGTAAAAATGTTTGAAGGTTATAATAGTTTAAGGAGTGGCTTGCATAAATAAATAGAGAGTTAAAGTAAAATCGACAAGGTTTTCACGACACAAAAGTTTGATAGATAATTTAAATCATCCACACATACAACAAAATTCAAAAGAAAGTACAACACAAATTCCTATAGGAAATAGAGTCTAAGAAAGTTCCCACTTAGGTTTCACTAGGTAATACTGGAAGGTCTCTCCCTAAACATTTACATTATTTGCCATGACATTAGAGTCTCCACAAGTTTTTCCTTTCCATTGCTTGTTCACTTGGTTCTGGTTCTTCCTTTCTAGACAACCATTCTTGTAATGTCCCAGCCTTCCACACTCATAACAAGTAACTTCAGCTTTCTGTTTTTCCACTGAGGGCCTCTGCTTCGCTCTCGAGACTGGGGCCCTACAATCTCTAGTTTGATGACCAACCTGCTTTCAATTTCCACATTTTGCCGCACATGGGCCGGTGTGGTGGAAGAAGGATGGATCATTTCGAATGTGCATTGATTACCGGGAATTGAATAAACTGACGGTGAAGAACCGTTATCCGCTCCCAAGAATTGATGATTTATTTGATCAGCTTCAAGGGTCGAGTGTCTACTCGAAGATCGACCTAAGGTCGGGTTATCACCAACTGAGGGTTCGAGAAGAAGACATTTCGAAGACCGCTTTTAGAACCCGTTACGGCCATTATGAATTTCAAGTTATGCCATTTGGTTTGACAAACGCACCTGCCGTATTCATGGACCTTATGAATCGGGTGTGCAAACCATATTTGGATAAATTCGTAATTGTCTTTATTGACGATATTCTAATATATTCGAAGAACAAACAAGAGCACGAAGAGCACCTTAAGTTAATCTTAGAGTTGCTTAAGAAAGAGGAGTTGTATGCCAAATTTTCCAAGTGTGAATTTTGGATTCCTAAAGTACAGTTCCTCAGTCATGTGATTGACAGCTAGGGTATTCACGTAGACCCTGCCAAGATCGAATCCATTAAAGATTGGGCATCTCCTAACTTACCAACGGAGATTCGTCAATTTTTAGGTTTTGCTGGGTATTATTGAAGATTCATCGAAGGATTTTCGAAGATTGCCAAACCAATGACCAAGCTCACTCAGAAGAAGGTCAACTTTGAGTGGGGTGACAAACAAGAAATAGCATTTCAACTGATTAAGCAGAAGTTGTATAGTGCGCCAATTCTGGATTTACCAAAAGGAAGCAAAGATTTCATCGTATACTGCGATGCTTCAAAGAAGGGTTTGGGCGCTGTGTTGATGCAAAGAGAGAAGGTGATTGCTTATGCATCACGCCAGCTAAAAATTCATGAGAAGAACTATACGACTCATGATTTGGAACTTGGAGCGGTAGTGTTTTCTCTAAAACTCTAGAGACACTATCTGTACGGAACCAAGTGTACGGTGTTCACGGATCACAAGAGTCTACAACACATTCTTAATCAAAAGGAGCTGAATATGAGGCAGCGTCGTTGGTTAGAATTACTTAGTGATTACGATTGCGAGATTCGTTATCACCCGGGGAAAGCAAATGTTGTCGCTGACGCCTTGAGCAGGAAGGAACGAGAGCCACCATTAAGGGTTCGAGCCTTAGTCATGACTATAGGTTTGAATCTCCCCAAACAAATTTTGGATGCTCAGACTAAAGCACGAAAACCAGAGAACATCAAGAACGAAGATGTTGGAGGTATGTTGGTTGAAAATTCTAAAGATCCGAAGAAATTTAGAACGGAAAAGTTGGAACCCCGTGCGGATGGAACTCTATGCTTCAATGGCAGGAGTTGGTTACCATGTTATGGTGATTTGAGGACTGTGATCATGCACGAGTCCCACAAGTCAAAATACTCTATTCATCCGGGTTCTGATAAGATGTACCAAGACATGAAGAAGCTATATTGGTGGCCCAATATGAAGGCAAACATCGCCACCTATGTTAGCAAGTGTTTGACCTGTGCTAAGGTCAAGGCTGAACATCAAAGGCCATCAGGATTGTTGGTACAACCTGATATACCTCAATGGAAGTGGGACAATATCACTATGGATTTTGTCACGAAGCTTCCTAAGTCGTCACAAGGCTACGACACCATTTGGGTGATTGTTGACCGACTCACTAAGTCCGCAATCTTTGTACCGATGAGAGAGACTGATCCGATGGATAAACTTGCAAGAATGTACCTAAAGGAGGTGGTCACGAGGCATGGAATACCTCTCTCGATTATTTGTGATCGTGACCCTAGGTTCGCATCAAATTTTTGGAGGTCACTTCAGAATGCTTTAGGTACTAGTCTGGATATGAGTACTGCGTACCATCCACAAACAGACGGACAAAGCGAGAGGACTATTCAAACTCTCGAGGATATGCTACGTACTTATGCGATCGACTTTGGAAAGGGTTGGGTTATTAAACCTATGAATTCACCAACATTATTTTTGACATTTTAAAGCAATGTTTTTTAGGAGATCAGTAAGCATAAGGTACCAAGGATACATTGGTGATTTTGTTTTGGGATGTCATGCTAAAGATATGGTTGCATTATGTTTTTGGAAACTCATGTGTTGTGAACCAATATCTTTGTAATAATAACAATGAACAAGTTAAAGCTTTGGGCTATTTGTATCAAACATTTGTTAAATCCAATGTATCAGTTTTAAAATGACTTTTTAGTCGTTCTATATATATCTTGTGTTTTTGATCTGAGAAGTAACACGCCCCGGACCCTTATTCCGCTGCGACCCAATTTAGGGGTGTTACACTTTCAACCTTCCTCATTGAACACAAGTTTGTGAGAGGAATGATAGACAACACATTGTCTGTCTACAAAACCAAAACTGATGTGATTTTAGTTCAAATCTATGTTGATGATATTATTTTTTGGTCAACTAGCACAAAATTATGCAAACAGTTTGCTAAATTGATGACCTAAAAATATTAAATGAGCATGATGGGTGTTCTTACCTATTTCCTTAGATTTCAGATTAAACAATCAAAAAGAGGCATTTCCATCAACCAAGAAAAATATGTCAAGGATCTGCTGAAGAAGTATGACATAAATGGTTCATCAGTGAAAACTCCAATGATACCCCTTAATAACTTAGGACTTGATCTCATTAGCAAAGTTGTAAATGAGACTCAATACAGACGTATGATTGGATCACTAATGTACCTAACTGCAAGCAGACCTGACATTTAGTTCTCTACTTGTCTCTATGTAAGATATCAATCAAATCCTAAGGAATCTCACCTTATTGTTGTTAAGAGAATTATCAGGTACCTAAAAGGTACTTACAGTCTTGGTATTTGGTATCCAAAATGTTGAGGTTTTATCCTAAAAGTATATTCAGACTCTAACTATGCTGGATGCAACATAGACAAGAAAAGCACTTCAGGTGCTTGTTAGTTGCTAGGAGGAAAACTTGTGTGCTAGAGTGCTAAAAAATAGTAATCTATAGCTATGTCTTCAGCTGAAGTTGAATATGTAGCTGCTACTGGATTTTGTGCCAATATACTATGGATGAAAAGTCAACTCACTGACTATGACATCATATATGAGAAGGTACCCATATTTTGTGATAACACAAGTACTATTGCAATCTCAAACAATCCAGTTCTACACTCAAGAACAAAGCATAATTGTTAGGTTTAAGAAAAGTGTTTATTATTAGATGAATTGGTTTTTGTATAGTTTTGTTTAGTTTATAGTTTTATTAGTAATTATATTGTAATAAATTCTATCTTGATAAAAGTTAACTAAAGTTGACCAATGTTTGACTAAAGTTAGGAAAATAGAATAGGATAATCAATAAGTATAAATACCCATTTAGGAGGGGTATTTATACAAGTCTTTACATTTTGTAACTTCACTTCTCCTTCCTATTTGTATTTTCCCTTTTAATGAAAACTTTGAAAATGATAAAAGTTACTTCTATCTCCTTCACATCTAATTTCTAAAAACTTTTTATGAACTATAGTGCAAACAAGGGACATATAACCAAGTGGTATCCAAGAGCGGGGAGAGATCTAGATGTGTTTCGTGGATCAAAACGAGCTTAAAACCGTATCAATTTTTGATCACAGAGCTTTCCGTAACGAAGAATTTGAAGGTCGTAACCTTAAGTGTTCAATTAACATTTGATGAGTTTTTTATCTAAAAACTTGATAAATACCTTTCGAAATCATCACAATTATAGGTTTTAATATCAAGTTACGAAAATACTTTGTTTAGATTTGATTATGATCGAAAAATCTGGATTCGATAGCTTTTGTAATTAGGAAAGCGGTTTTGGTAACTCATATCTTTTAGGCTTGAAATAGCTTTTATATGTCAGTATTGAGCCTTTCATATCATAGTTGATGCTTTTTAGTAACTGCCATACGTAAGTGTTTCTTCTCTTTTGTAAAAAAAGTATAGCATTCCCGTAAAACTATCAAAGAGCTTTCGTAACATAAACATTGTTAATTTGAAAAGGACCAATGTTATTATCGCTCTAATCGCTTAAAAATCGAAATTAGAAAATGTGTCTTAATTAGTTTTTCTTAGTTAAGAATTTACGAAATGAAGGGATTGTTGAAATTTACGAAAGTAAGGGAATTTTTTTTTATGGTGGGGGGGGAATTTACGAAAGGTTGGTTTCGTATATTGGGCATTTTGGTAACCGCGTTTGGTTTCGTTAACTGTTGAGCTTTCAGTATATCAAAAGGTTTAGTAACTGGAGGTTTCGTATCAAAGATTGGTTTTGTTTCGTACTTCAAGTTTTTCATAACACATGTTTCATATGTAGGTTACTATCAACGACTTTCATAACTAAAGGTTATCGTATTAACCAAGGTTTTCGTAGTAGAGGTTTTGTATTACAGAGATTAAAACAGTTTCATACCAGTGAGGTTTCGTAAGTCTTGGTTTCGTAAACAGAGGTTTCGTAACACATCATTCCTAATTGAAGGTTTCGTAATTCTTAAGCCCAAGTCCCATATGGGATGTCCCATAGCCCACACAAAAATCCTGTAGTATATTTTTTTATAAAAGTTGGAAGATAACTAGATATTTAGTTCCATATATAAAATGTTTCATTCCTTTGAAAAAAACACATAGTACCAACGATAAAAAAAATCTCTATGTCTCCCTCTCTTCTCTGGTTCGAGCAGCCACCAACACCACCACTAAACCACAATAAAAAATCTCCCATTCAATTCCACTCACTCCAATATCATTCCTACATTAATCCTCATCATCCTTTTCAAGAGAAATCAACATGCAAGAAGTTTTTCAAGAATCTTGATTTTATGAGTTTCTTTGATTTTTGGGTAAAGAATAAGCTTAAGGGTTAAAGACTAGTGTTTTTATAAGATTTGGGGTTGTTTAAAATCAAGAGTTTGGTTATTTTGGTGTGTTTGGGTTTTGGCTAACACAAGGGAACAAGAAGAAGTATTGTGTTGATATTTTCCTTGCATTTACTAGTGATTGTGAGCTTTCTAAAACCCTCGTTGATTGTTATTTTCTTTTGAATAAGTATGCATTTGTATTTTTATATATTTTGGAATCCATATGTTTAAGTACTAAGTTGATATTGAGGTGATTTTAATTGGTTTGAGTTGTTAGTGGAAGGAGATAAGTTAGTTAGGCGTATTTGTGAAGTTGTAATGTGGTGAAAATGGCGTTTGGTAGAGTTTTGAAATGGGTCGGTTAATGCAGAAATATACATCGCCCCTTTTGAGTGTCGTAAAAATGTTAAACTTAAATTTTGATCTAACAAAATGGTAGAGCTTGTTTTGATGATCGTTTCCATATAAGGATCGTCCTGTAACTCCTAAAAACGAAGTTTTTACGGCCAATTGAAGTTAGGAAAATTTTTACTAAAAATTCAGCTTTTCAGGAAAATAATAGTTGCTGTCAGATTTTCAAAAGAGTATTTTCGTCACTTTCGGGTCCGTTTTGGCCTTCGGCCGAAACATGAAAGTTGTTCGAAAGGCCGTTTTACTTCCCCGCGAGGATAACCAAGTCTAAAAATGAGTAATGACGGGTCTAAAAGCTAGAGCAAAATATGCGTTTTTCTTTTTATTTAAATTGCATCAGATCTGATATAAGGGCGTTTTCGTCCATTTTTGTCGAGTTTTGGGTCTTGGGTAAAACTAAAAAGTTGATTAAAATTCCGTTTTACCTTTTCGCGAGGCGATCTAAGTTTAAAAACGCCTTATGACGGGTAAAAAACTCAAACACAAATATACGTTTCTATAATAATTTTTTGCAGAAACTTGCAGGGGTATTTTGGACATTTTCCGTTGGGTTTCGGGTCTCGGCTAAAACTAAAAAGTTGTCCGAAACGTCGTTTTACATCAAAATGCTTTAGAGTCCGAGTCGTGATAGGAAAGTAAATTGTTGTTAAATAAAAATCAAGAAACAAATAGATTAAGACTAAGATACAAGTTGCTAGACACTTTTTCCCGACCGTTAACATGATAAAGACACGACTATTTACAACGTCTTGATCATTGATCAAAAACAACAACCTAAGTTGGCGTTCCCGTAACGGTCAACTTCCCAATCATCCTAAAATTTTACATACTCTACAAGGCAAGTGGCGATATCTTCCACTTTATACAATACTCTACATCGTTGATTTTTGTTGCGTATCAACGAATAATCGATCCTTCGTGTAATTCCTTCGGTAGTTGCGAAACGATTATCTTCAAACTTTCTTTCTCTCTTTTTTTTGAATTTTTTCTCATTTTTTTGATTTTTTTTTGCTAACAATACTTCAAATCTCGGTGTAGTTTCACCATCTTCACGATCATAATAATTCCGGATAATTCCTTCGTTAGTTCTTCGTTCTTCGGATTCACCATTAATTGTGACGGCAGTAAAATCACATGAGTTTTGACTACTAATATACATTCCCATTTGCAATGTGCAAATTTCCAACCGCACCAAAGATAGAAAACGACACAAGACTCGGGAAATACAAACTTTACACTTTAAGCAACTAGCAACTGTAAATTAAACTTAATCTAACAGGGTAGTTAATGTGTACAGGGTGTATCGTTAACAATAGTAGGTGTAATTCATAACGGATTGGCTCTACGGATTTTTTCTAATGCCCATCTTTACTCTAAAGATGTAGAGTGTAAAGGGTTTAAGAACGGGGGTTAAACTAACAGGTGTAGTTAGGCTTCAATAAGCAACATGTAAAGGAGATTTGGGTGTATATTAAAATTTACCAATTTAAACAAGTTACTCTAATTAAATCCATAATACTCATTATTATGGTCTCGAGTGATATACCAAGCCAAGTTCTAAAGTCTACAACATCACCGGCACACTCATATTTTGTGGAATTTGGGTAAACATTTAGAAACGGAAAGGCTAAATCTTCACAATATCTAACAAGGGTTATTGTGTGCGGGGTTATGTATTCAAGTAATTTCATAAATGTATGCTTGAAAAAAAAATTAAATTTAAAGCATTTTAGTGTGAATAGGGACAAGTAATATTCTAATATCCATCCCCCTACTTGAATTATACAATCTTCGTTGTATATATAAAACATTAATAGCAAGAATTTAAAATAGAATTAGATTGAGAAACTCACCCTGTATTTTGCTCGGTAGATTATCGAGTTGCGTTTATGAGAAAGATTGTGTGCTGGGAAAAAGCGTCTAAATCCTAGACACGAACAGCACACTCTTAGAATTCCAAGAAAATATCGCATTCTCCAACTTCGTTCGATATTTTCATTTTCACGAGGTCTGTATAGAATATAAGAAAAAATTGGTGCATTCCTATCTTGGTACTATATTAAATTTAAACTAAACTAAACAAAACATGGGTCAGTTTTGGTGGATACGGCGTATCAGGTTAGTGAATACGCCGTATTCCAGAACTGACAATAATGTTTTTAAAGTGCAATAAAAATAAGGACTGATAACGTCCAGACAATCAATACGCCGTATGGTATGGAGCGGATACGTCGTATTGATGTCTGGGAAGATAGACTCGATAAAATTAAATAACAATCCGGGTTGTCTCCCGGGAAGCACTTTTGTTTACAGTAAAGTCTTTAAGTTAGACTATTCTTCAGCTTCTCTTTACTCCATCTCATGCACGCTAATGTGCCCGTGTGTGAGCCATTCTTCCGTCTTCGCATTTCGAATGTAATCGGGTCCTAGATTCAAAACTCCTTTGTAGAACCCCTTAAGCTTTTGGTATGCATGCGAGATTTCATTCTTCTCATCTTTCTCACTTACCTTCAGTAATGATGGGATTTTGTTGCATTGCTCATTAGTGTGGCGTTTAAACCTCGGATGTGATCGCACCATTTGGTAAGTTACTTCATCATCACTTTTGTAAAGGGTAATTATCCCTTCGAACCGTTTTGTTTTAATTCCAACTTCTCTTAAGAATGGTTCGCCAAAAATAACATCACACATTCCTTCATCACGATAAGCATCCATATCCTCCAATACTGCAAAGTCAGATACAACGGAAAAGGTTCCAACAAAAATAGGCACATTCATTAAGGCTCCTACAACATTATCCCCTTTGTACACCATCTTATCCTTCATTATTGAATTATGAAACTTTTTTGACATCACATTGACATACAATAACGGGAAGAAGTAAGCGTGAGTAAATTCAAATCCTATCATGCATGAAAACTTTAAGTTGTTAGCACAATCTATATGGATCTTCTTATCAGAGTCACAATAACTAGGGTAATCATTAATTTCAGTATCAAGTTCATCATCCCTAGTTCTAAATTCCTCAATTACCTCACCTTCCTTAATGGTGGGCATTAAATCATCACCTTGATTTCTCCTAACCTCAAATGGTTCATTTAGATCATTTTAATTCAAGGTAATTTTCCAGATGGGTCTAGTTAATCTATTTAAACCAAGTTTCTCCCTTTAGCCTAGCTCTTCTAAATCAGTTCCATTCTTTTCTTTCAAAATTTAGCTTGTAGACTCTATTAATTAAACTACTAAGCATGTTTAAACTTTGAGATAAAAAAATCCCTTTCTTCCCCAACCCTTTAAAGTAATCTTCTTTTTAAACATCAATGTCTTAGCAGGGCGGTAGAATAAAATGGTCTTTGGAGGATCAAGGGCACTTTGATATCCTCGGGAATTTCAAGAATTTTAAAGTCTATGGGAAAGTAAAATTTACCTAATTCCTAATAGTACGTTTTCAAACTATTCCTTTTTGATATTTCATAATCCTATCTGCTAATTCCACTGTCAACCTAGTGTGAGCTAATTCTCCTAATCCTAAGTTAAGGTAGGTCAATAGAGGCATTACACTAATGCTAGCTCCTAAGTCAACAAGGGCATTGTCAAAACAAACATTATTAATATAGCAAGGTAAAGTGAAACTCCCTGGGTCTTTCTCCTTTTGGGGTATGGTGTTATTGATATATGAAGCTCCATAAGCTTCCATGAATTTTGGTCCATAGATCCCCACTTCTTCTTCACAGTAGTGATTATCCAAATGACTTGGAAAAGGAACCGTCGTTTGTCTTGACTTGTATAACAGTTTACTATTCTGTCCAGTGGATACGGCGTATTAGGGAGATCTAATACGGCATATCAGGTGTGAATCAGCTTCAATAGTAGTCGAGATTGACTTAACTTGATCTCTCAGGTTCGTTTCAGTCGAGCTAGGTAGGCTTCCAAATCCTCTCTCCTATAGTACCTTGAGCATTTGCCCGATTTGTATCTCTAATGTTTTAATTGATGCTCCTTGGTTCCTTATGGCAGCATCTGTTGAAGCTCGGATTTCTTTGATCAAGTTAGAGTTTTCCTCGTGTCTCTTTGCTGATTCTCCTATAAATTTTCTCAAGGAATCTTTCATTGATTGCCTTCATTCTTGGTATGAAGGATTTGCGTTGTTCCTTTGGTAAAATCTTAGAGCTGTTGCTCTATATCCCCCACCTTGAAAAGGTCCACCAAATTGCGTATAGTAAGCTTCTTCTAGGGTTTTCCCTTCTTCTTTTTGTGGGGTGATGGGGCCTTTACATTGTTCAATCTACTTGAGCAGCATAAACTTTTTCATTCACCTTTTTGATCTCTCTTCCTAGATTGTTCAGTTGTGCTTGTATAGCAGTCAGTCTGTCATAAGTCTCAGTACTTCTTCCTCTAGATGTTCCATTGTGCCATTTTTGAGAGTATTCTACCATTTCTTGGATGGCCTTTTTAGCATAAACAACTGTCTTAGTTGGAACGGCACCTCTTGAGTCAAGAATCTGTCGTGTTGGAACATCTAACCCATTGTAGAACAAAATTACCTCCGGCATCCCAGTCAAATAGTGTTGAGGACACTTCATCAAGATTTCTTTAAAGCGCTCCCATGCTTGATAAAGGGTTTCATTTGGTTCTTGCTGAAAGTTGTTGATTTCCTCCATTTTCTTCGCAGTTCGACCAAGTGGGCAATATTTGTTTAAAAACTTAGTTTTAAGATCTTCCCAAGTATTGATCGAACCAGTTGGTTCATTTCTTAGCCAATGACTTGCAGCTCTGGTTAAGGATATAGGGAAGACTTAGAGCATTAGTTAATCTACAGTGATGTTAGAAACATGGAATAAGTCAACAATTTCAAGAACTTTCTCAATGTGTTCGTTCGCATCCTCATTATCCGAACCGCTAAACGTGTTTTCTCGAAGCTCCTTAAGAAATTGGCCTTTCCGTTCAAAACTATCTTTTTCCTCAATCTTAGGCCTAGCAACTCCCGATCTATAGTTCGTTCGGGTCTTGCTTATGTATTGCTCCATGGTTTCCGCCATTGCTTCCGCTTCTTCTTCCTCCGAGTATTCTTGGTCAGAAAATAAATTAAAATCAGGCGATCTCAATTCGTCAAGACTTAGTGACTTGATGTGTCTCCTAGATGATCGAAATTCTCGTTCAGGTTCTTTGTAAGGTGTTAATAGTTCGTTTGTAGAACTCCTTGTCATGCACTACCTGTAACAAGGGATAAAGAATCAGTAGGATTTGCTCCAAAAAAAGATAGAAAATTTTTTGGCACAAAAATGAATAGGAATTAGTTTCTGTTCCAGATGATCGATACACCGTATCCAATGGAAGTGGATACGCCATATTAATCAGTTGAATGAATACGTTGTATTGGACAAAAAGATAGATACGCCGTATCCGATGGAAGTGGATACGCCGTATTCAGCTATCGACCAGAACAGTGTTTTAGCAAAATAATTAAATACGCAAATAATAAATATATACAAGCAAACAATTAAAGACAAATATACAAAATATATAGAATATAAAAGAATATACACTAATCTAGATTACACTAATCCTAAGGGTTAGATCTAATCTAATGTTAAAAACCAAAATATCAAATAAAAATCAATATTAATTTTCACTCCCCGGCAACGGCGCCAGAAATTTGATGTGTCGTTGTATGGTGTATATTTTATTGATTCAAGTTTTAAATTTATATTTTGCTGACTAAACCAAAAACAACACTTTAACGGACAGTGTACCTGATCGGTAGTAGTTTCGTGGTAAGTAGGGTGTTGAACACTTGAAGCGAGGTTAAATCTATTAATT
>BQNB010128282.1:0-19307 GCA_026074375.1 Tanacetum coccineum | reverse complement strand
TTTTGTTTAGTGAAGCAAGATAGGGATATTGATTTCCCCATCTTCTTCTTCATCCTGCTTGATGACCTGAGATTCATCTTGTGTCGGCATCTTAGAAAGAGAGACAGATGGAATTGTAGTTCGGTGTGTGTGTGTTTTGTTAACAGAGAATAAGAGAGACCCATACAAAAAAGGGTGGACTGGTGAGCGGGACACGTAGCATAATGGGGCGGTAGTTTATTAATGAGGTACGGGTCCGAAAAGAAAAAGGGTCGGGCGGGTTTTCATATAAATGCATTTAATGAAGTCCTCGGGGGAACGATCTTAACCTTTAAATATAAGGTAAAAATGTGACAATATAAATGTCTTTTTATCAATGTTTTAAAACCCGGGTTTTGAATCGACCCGGTCGAGTCACCGGGTTACCGGTTCAACCGGTTGGACTGCCGGGTCAACCCGGTTTTCCAAAAAAAATAAATATATATATATATATTTAATAATTAGAAAAAAAATATGTATATAAATCGTGAAATATTTCATATAATAAGCCTAAAAACTATTTATTAACAAATATAACATGTAAAATTAAAATTACGTCGCAAATATATACAATTAACATGTTTTATTTATAAAAAAATACAAAAAAACCGAAACCCGGCGGGGTCTCATGACCCGGGTTGACCAGGGTCACTCCAAACCCGGTCAAACCCGACGGGTCAAACCGGGTTTCGAAAATATGAAACCCGGTTTAATTTGACCCGTTTTTTCAGCCGGAACCGGTTCAACCGGTTAACCCGGCCGGGTCGAACCGGGTTTCAAAACACTGGTTTCAAGAAGATAAACCATCTCAAATTTTCCACGTCAACCATCCTCCATTTTAAAGACTAACATGATTGTTCCTAACTCGTGCTTAGTATAGTAATAGTGAATTAATTTGACCAAAAATAAAAGCCAGCTCACACTCTCATTTAGCAACCTCGCCATCTCATTTTTTATCCTAAACATTTCAGCTTTTCATCTTTCCTTTCCCAGTTAAATATTGCTACTTCTGCTTGGTTGATGTCGGGACTACTCTACTTCCTTCTACGGCTTAAGGTATTTGTGTGTTAGAACTCTTTGTTGTGGGCTCCATTTTGATTGTTTATTTGTTTACTTACTTATGTTTGCCAGTTTATGATCTGATTCTTTATTTGTGTTTATATAGGTTTATTTTATGTCCTGTCCATCAAGATTCATGTGCGTAAATGTGGTTCAGGTTCGAATTTGGGTTTGAGCATTAAATCTGTTTTTCAAGGGATATAGATGAAAAAGCCTTTAAAGTTTATATCTTCAAGTGTCTGTTGATCCAGTGGTAGTGTCAAAACATGGGAGGATGAAGTTTTGAAGAAGTTTATGAACAATTATAGATGATGACCAGATGTAGTGGAAGAACCAAAGAAATATAATATATGAAAAATATATAAAGTTCCATAAAACTGTTAGATTAGATGACATATTTTGTTTGATTTTATTAGTATAAAATTTAAGACTTTTTCTTATAATATGGTTCTTTGTGCTTTATAGGAAGATATGGAGATAAGAAGAAGCAGTGAATACATGCAAATGACAAGTCTTGATTTTTCCACATTTTAAGGTAAGATTTTTCTCAAATATGTTGTTATTGATTATTTTTCTTAAAGATTTGAAACTTTAATGTAAATACTATTGTACTACGTAATATATTTACAAAGTAAATCGAAAGTTCATAACAAGTTGCTATTCATCGTACACTGATCTACATGGCTAACTTGGAAAGAGGAGTGTCGATACACTACAACAAAACTGGGCTAATGCAACCGGTCAAATACGATGCAAATCCATTGCAAAAGGCTATTTGCAACGAAAATGCAACCAATTCCGACTATTGCAAAAAGGCTCCATGCAAATTTACTTTGCAACCGAATTGCAACTGGTAGAAAACTTTTTGCAACCATTTTGCAACAACAGATAATTCGTTGGAACTACACTCTTTTTGCAACGAATAATTTTTCCCACAATTTTGCAACGAATTTTTTTTTGCATCAACCTATAATTTGCAACGGTTATATTTTGCTACGGGTTTTTCAATGGTAACTTTTGCAACCGCAAACTTTTGCAACAACCAATATTTTCATCAATGCAAATACAAAAATCGTTGCAAAATCATACACAATTTTTTTATATAAATAGCATTATTTAGCCCTCGGCTTTCGAGTTTTATCCTATAATACACAATAATTTAAAACAAAATATCTCTATATACACAAATAAAAAAAATAGTAATCAACTGAATATCATAAACGTTGTCAAAAGCCTTGTATCCAACTCATCATTACGAGTTAAAGAGTGTATGAAAAGCTTTACCCAAATACAACATATTGTTTACTAGGGAGGGGGAATAGGAGGCTCTTTTGTATATCGAAAACTTCACTATTTCTTCCTTCGTTATTGAGGCATGAGACTTAAGTTTTTCTTCATATTGCTTTATGTTCCCTTCTTTATCTTGCTAAAAAAGCTCGTTATCTCGTGTTCTTGCTTCCTTTAGCTCTTCAAAAAACTTTTGCAGTACTTCAACCTACAAATCATCATATTTAAAACCATTATAACTCATGCTAACACTTAAATACCCTACTCAACCTATTCAAAAATGATAACATCTACAACAACCTGTTTCAACCCGTTTCAACAAATAAAGTTCTTTTTTATTCAAAAAAAGTAATTAACTTTACTTTTAATTCACGTCGACCTCATATGAGCAAAGAAGTGATGAACTTACCACATAAGGTGAATACGACGTAGCGGTGCTGGGAGTGGAAGGTATTCCCATCAACTCAAACATTGATCTGACTTTCCTGCATAACAAGGTTCGAACAGTTACAATATATATGTTAGCTACACACAACTCACAACATACCATTGAATCGATTTGCAGCGAGCTTCATAAAACATTTCCGTATAAGTTCATCCTTATTTGGATCCTGCTGTTACAATAGCTGCAGATAAAACATTTTTTAATAAGCAATCAGTTTTTAGATTACGTTCTGTTTACGAGAGTTCTATAAATCCAGGCAGGAATTTTTAGTGCAAAACACAGACACTTACATCGAGAGACACATAGCAGCAAAAGATCAACAACACACTCAAAGTGACTTCATTAGAGGGTGTTTGAATTGACAAAAATAAAATATTATAGGAACATACCTTAGAATGCAACCACATCTGGTCCTTATCCCGTGGAAGAGCATCTCATGCTGGCTACGGTTCAATAAACCTAAAAGTGAAGAATTTATGTTTTAGCGCGGCCAATGGCGGTCTGGTCGACAAACCTGGAACATAGAGAAAAATTCAACACGGTAAATATTAATACCAATTTATGGACGATCGCCCGGAGCAGGCAATTGATTTGGGTTATTTGACTCTTGCACTGTACGTGATACGTCGTCACGTGATTCAGTTCCCTCTATACCATCATCATTAGTGTAATGATCCTCCAATGGATTTGTCCACTATTTGTACTGTAATGAGAAGGCCTGGGACCACTAAGTCTATGTCCGCTTGACATAATAATCTATAACAGAATTAAGAATGAGATTCTAAGAAAAATTAAGATCTCACAGAATTAATAGAATATATATAGTTAAGTTAGCACTTGCAAAGCACTACAAACTGGTAATCACATTGTCAAATTCTAATAGCAATCCAAAACATCCAACATAGAGCATTGTAGTACATAAGAAAAAATCTGATACAACATGATAGGCTAACTCAAAATAAAGTACTAAGGGGACGTTTGGTACGACTGAATGAGGTTGAATGGAAACGCAATAGAGAATGGAATCGTAGAGAAAGGGAATGACTTTAAGAATCAAGAAACGATTCCACTATTTGGCAAAAAGTAAAGAATGAGGTGTTGAAATGGATAAAGAATTGAATCCTCCGTTTGGTATGACCAGTGAATGAACTTTCAATATTGTAACTGACATTATCCATTTGTCAAAAACGAGTTGCATAATTTCAATATATAATATGGTTTTTAACTTTTTTGTCATATAAGAATACATGTATTTGCTAAGAGAATAAGAAGTTGTCTTTCAAATGTTATGCAAATTATCAACACTCAATAAAAATAGTAATGCAAATGTTGAGTTATTATGAACCTCTTCACTGAACTTTTACATCAAATACCAGTAACTAAAGAGCAAAAATCAACACAAAAATCATACAAGACCATCACATACCATGCCAGCAACATTACAAATTTACAATCAAATGTTAGCTAAAATATAATATTCTAACCATGGCTGAATCAAATATAGTAATAGACTCTTTTATGATCAAAGACATAACCAAAGACATGATAATTAGAAAAACCCATGCCACCCTCGTCTAATAACACTTTTTCCGCAAAGCTCAATTAAATTTTAAGCAGACAAAATGATTTTGTATAATGAGATACGAGACTTAAAACATGTTTTAATCCACAAACAGAACTTCCTCAGCTGATCGATTAGTACAGCAGACTGCTTTCCAGATTAATCAAACTACCTTACCAACCCCTCAAGTGTGAGGTATCTGTGATGTCCCTCCCCCAATGACCTGTTGCTCTTTTGTTTTCTTAAAACTAACACCCATATGTGATTCGATGAGCTAAGATAGCGTGCAATACGAGTAACACATATGGTCCTCCCAACTTTGAGGACATAGGTCCCTGCATCACTTAGACACTTGATCTTGCGCGCATATTAACTTAAGCTTCATTGAAAGAGGGTAGGGTTATTGATATTTTTTAAATTTAGGACTGAATGTGCATTGCACGTGAGATTATGTATATATACCCCCTTTTTTAGAAGCGACTTTTTGATTCACAGGAGAATGGGTAATGAGAATGGTTCCTTTTACTAATTTGCATTCTCTGCTTTCTTCACTTTTTATGAAGAATTAAAAATCCAAGGGTGAGAATGGAATGGTAAGGTCGCGTTTCCATTCACTATGACTAACAAACGAGGGAAAGCAATCTTTTTTCCATACTTGCGTTTCCTTTCTAGCATACCAAACACGCCCTAAATATCAATTGATAAGTGAATAGATAACATTATAGTATATCAGCAATGTGGAGACCAGTAGGTGCTTTTTTATCATAGTTCAAAATACTAATTTAAAAAGGCATAGCTACAACTTTGCGCTACTAGGAAATTATCGATATATGTGTAACATATTATCATAGATTAAATTTAGAAAGGCATAACTACAACATTACTTGACTACAAAACCTGGTACATTACATAAAATAAATTATCGATATATAAGCTCAAAACAATCTACCAAAAGCCCGAAACAAATAATCCTTTTACAGGTCCCATATTTAGACATATCATAATAATCACATATGCAACTTTATCCACATAACTTAGAATGATATAACTATACCTATTTTGCTCGGTTTGAAAACTGATAAATGATATATGACAGAAGAGATTGAGGAACGAGATGAGACAGTAGTGTGTGGGTGTTGTTAATCGAGAGAATAGTGAGGGGTGAAAAAGAAAGAAAAGTGTTGGTAGCTATGGGGATGTTGCTTGTTCATCTTCTAGATCTGGTTATGTGTTTTTTAAAAATTACAAAAGAGTTTTAACTGTGTTGTGGACTTGTGGTAGGCGGATAAACTAGGGCAGGGGGGACCTTTTAGAGTGAATTATTGGAACGGGCGGGAAACGAAAATTTGGGTAGGAGGGAAAAAATTTGTTAAGATTTTATTATAGAAAACTAAATAGACAATTAGTCGTAAATAGACAATTAGACCAGTGGCAACGGTTGGGTCGAACCTATTTTGGTCCAGTTCTTGGTCCACACTTTATCTCATGTTTGGTTTTCAGTTCGGGTCAGTCCTGTCCGGTCTTACGTACAACCGACAAATAATGCCTTCTCGGACCGGACCGACCCAAGAACCGGGCCGGACCAAACCGACTCGGACGGGACCGAACACATTCATTAAGATGATTATTTCTAATACCAATTATATATATAATTATTATATAAAAAAGCACTCCGTTTTCTTGGTTCGGTACGTTTTATTGGTTCGGTATGTTTTTTCGGTATGGTACGTTTCCTCGGTTCGATCCGGTATGCGGCTCGTTAATTAAATTTCATAGTTGAACATGATATACCATATACTTTTTTAAGATGCACATTCATCGAGTAACAAAAAAACAAACATTCATTAACTTAAATATTATACATACCACTTGTAGAAACACAAGCGAGGCCTTAGACCGATAGCATCTCATGTACAACAATAGCATCTCGACTCATCCGTTAAACATATAATGTATAACGATAGCATCTCGACACATCCGTTGAACATCTCATGTACAACGATACCATCTTGACTCATTTGTTGAACATCTCATGTACAACGGTAGTATCTTGACCCCTCCGTTGAACATCTCATGTACAACGATAGCATCTCGACCCCTCCGTTGAACATCTCATGTACAACGATAGCATCTCGACTCCTCCGTTGAACATCTCATATACAACGATAGCATCTCGACTCCTCCGTTGAACATCTAATGTATAACGATAGCATCTCGACTCATCTGTTGAACATCTAATGTACAACGATAGCATCTCGACTCATCAGTTGAACATCTAATGTACAACGATAACATCTCGACTTATCAGTTGAACATCTAATGTATAATGATAGCATCTCGACTTATCAGTTGAACATCTAATGTATAATGATAGCATCTCGACTCCTCCGTTGAACATCTCATGTACAACGATAGCATCTCGACTCATCCGTTGAACATCTCATGTACAACGATAGCATCTCGACTCATCCGTTGAACATCTAATGTATAACGATAGCATCTTGACTCATCCGTTGAACATCTTTCCGTTTGAACATCTCACTGTAAAATGGATAGCATATCGACTCATCCATTGGAACATTCTCATGTACATCATAGCATTCTCGACTCATCCGATTGCAACCTCTCATGTACAAATCTCATGTACATATGATATCATCTGACTCATGCGATTTCAACTCAACTAATGTATATCAATGACATCTCGGACTCATCCGTTGAACATCCTCGAATGTACACGATAGCATCTCGATATCGTTGAACATCTCATATACAACGATAGCATCTCGACTTCTCCGTTGAACATCTAATGTATAACGATAGCTTCTGACTTATCTGTTGAAGAATCTAATGTACAACGATGGCACTTCTCGGGACTCATCAGTTGAAAATCTATTGTACAAGATTGCTCTTGTCAATTAGTTGAAACATCTTAATGTTATAACGTAGCATTCGATCCTCGTTGAAACATCTCAGTAAAACGATTGTAACTCGACCTCCTCCGTTGAAAACAATCTCATGTACAATGATACGCATCTCGACTCATCCGGTTGAACAAATAATGTTCTCAACAATCGCATCTAGACTCTTGCTTGAAACATCTCATGTACCAATGGTAGCTTATAGACTAATCCGTTGAACATTCTTACGTACAACGATAGCATAACGATCATCCGTTGAAACCATCATGTACATACGATTAGCATCTCGACTCCTACGTTTGAACATCTCATGTACAATGATTGCATTCGACTCATCCGTTGATCGCAACAAATTTATAACAATAGATATCGTCTCTTTCGTCTGAACATCTCTTGTTACAACGATAGCTCTCGACTCTATCCGCTTGAATCATCTCAGGACTACGATAACATCTCTAAATCCTAGTTGAACAATCTCATGTACAAATGATTGCATCTCGGGACTCATCCTGACAACTAATGTTTAACAATAGCATCTCGACTCTTCGTTTGAACAATCACATGTACCAACGAATAGCATTCGATCTCATCGATTGTAACAATCTCATATATTACAACGATCGCATCTCGACTCCTCCGCTGAACAACAATAATGTTATAACGATGCAACTTACTCATACAGTTTAAAACACTAATGTACAAACGATAGCACTCGTCGACACATCAGTTGAAACAGCTAATGTATAACGTTTAAATCTTCGACTCCCTCCATTGAACATCTCTGTTACAAGATCGCATCTCGAATTCCTCGTTTGACATTTCATGTACAATGATTAGCATCTAGACTCATCCGTTGGGGGAAAACAACTAATGTTTATAACACATAGAATCTTGACTCTTCGTTGACATTCATGTCACAGACTTGAATCATCGACTCATCCGTTGAACATCTCATGTAAACGATAGATCTCGAATCATCCGTTGAACATCTCTTATCAACCGGATAGCATCTCGGACTCCTCGTTTTGAATATAATCATGTACTATGATTGCATCTCGATCATCCGCTTGAACAACTAATGTATAACGCAATAGCTATCTCGACAATTCCGTTGAACATTCTGTACACGATAGTAACTCTCGACTCATTCCGTTGAACGCTGCTCATGTTAAAACGATAGTATATCGACTCATCAGTTGAACTCTAATGTATAACGATAGCATCTCGACCCCTTCATTGACATCTCATGTTACCACGATAGCGTTATCGATTCTTCCGTTGAACATCTAATGTATAAACGTTATAGCATCTATACTCATTCTGTTGAATATTAATATACAACGATAACATTCGACTCATTTGTTGAACATATAATGTATATAACATAGCATCATCTGACTCACTTCGATGAATTATCTCATGTATCAATATTTGCACATCTCGTCTAAGCCGACATTGAACATCTAATGTAAAACGATATCTTTTGACTACTACGTTGCAACATCTCTATGTACAAACAATAGCATCTGACTACATCATTGAAATCTCTTGTACAATCGATTTGCATTTGGACTCATCGTTGAACATCTAATGTATATACAATACACATCTCGACTTATCCTCGCTTAATTCTCAATGTACAACGATACGCACTCTCGACTCATCGCGTTGAACATCTTCATATACAACGATTGCATCGCGAATCATCCGTTGACCATGCCTTAATGGTATATCGATAGCTTATTTGACTCTATCCGTTGAATCTTCTCATATACAGCGCAACTATTCATCGACTCATCTGTTAAACATCTCATGTTACACGATAAATCTCGACTCTACTGTTGAACAATTCTTTTATATTACGATAGCATCTCGATTCAATAACAGTTGACCATCTAATGTTTATATAGCATTAAACCTCTTGACTATCTGTTGAAACATTTCATGTTACAACGACTTGATCTTGACTCATCGTTGAACATCTAATGTATAACGATATCATCTCGACTCCTCCGTTAAACATCTCATGTACAACGATAGCATCTCGACTCATCCGTTGAACATCTCATGTATAATGATAGCATCTAGACTCATCCGTTGAACATCTAATGTTTAAACGATATATTTATAATTTCGGTTGCATTCCGTATGAAGATTTCGCCATCGAGATTGAAACAGAACATAAATTAACATTTCCTTTTAGGACTAATTTTTTATCGTTGTTTTTTATGTTGCTTTTTTTATTACTTGCAACGGAAAATAACTTTCTTTCAAATTTAGCTTGTATTTTTTTTTTGCTATCAGTTCCAATTCCGTTGCTAATTAAATTTGCAACGGACTTTGCAAAACCGAATAAAAATAAATTTGAAACGCGGAAATTAAATTGTAATTGCTTTTAGATATTTTTTTGGGATGTTTCGTTGATTTCCATTGCAATTATGAAAAATTTGCAACGGAAAATAAATTGTAATTTCTTTTTGACTTATTTTTTTGTCTTTCGTTGCATTTCCTTTGCAATTTTGTATTATTTGCAATGGAAAAAATAACAATATATATAAAAGAAATTAGTTTATATTTTGCAATGGATTTGAAACCATTTTATTTGTCGATGCAAATTCGGTTAGTAATTCGTTGCATTTCTGTTGCAAATTTACAACAAAAATATACCGTTGCAAACTTTTCGTTGCATTAGCTAGTTTGTGTGGTAGTGAACATATGAATAAAGCTTGTATTTTTTCTGTCAAAACTGAATCAGAATAAGTTATATTTCTAGTGAAATCTAACTTCTTAAAGAAAAGTCTTCACTGTAAATAAGGAAAATGTATATCACAATTAATTCTGTCAACTTATTCAACAACTTTTAAATCTATTCCTATAATAGATTCACATAATTAAATCTATTCCTAAAATAGATTTACAAAAAATTATGAAAAGAACTCCGAATCACAATTTCCAGCTTCACATTTTTGGGCGATGTAAGATACTTTCATTTTTCTAGATTTTGTGTTTCATGTGTCACACGTTGAGACACGATATGTCATTCATATTAACTCAATTTTGGACATATTTTAGCTCGTTGCGAAGCTTTCTTGAATGAGGACCCAAAACTACAAGCTAATATAAATATATAAAAATATACGTATATTAAATAATATCCAAAGTTTGAAAAAAACTATCTTTCCAAAATATGTTTAATGTAATGGATCAAATATTTTAAGCACTAACTACTTATTATTCAATTAGTATTTTTTTCGAATACACACGTCGATGCACTTTATTATAATAAAATATACGATGTTTCAATATTTACGATTAAGGTCGAATGACATTTTAATTAACCCAACTATATACAATGTATTTTTTAAAGATATTTTAGGGGGTGTTTGTTTTGGCTTATGATTTCGGCTTATATTTCATAAGCCCTAAGTTTTCTGCTTATTTTGAGACTTGTAGGAAACTTATAAAAGCCCATAAGTCTTAAAATAAGCTAGAAAATTGAGTCTTATGAAATATAAGCCGAAATAAAATTTGATTTGGGCTTATATTTTATAAGCCCCAATTTTCTATTTTTGAGAGCTGGTGTAAACTTATATAAGCCCCCAAGTCTTAAAATAAGCCAGAAATTAAGCCGAAACAAACAGCCCCTTTATAGGTTATGCTGCATAGATGAAGCACAAACAAACTTATTATAAATCATCCATAATAAAGATTTGTTTGTTTTCTGATAAATTAGAGGTACCTTAACCTTATTTATATTCGTGCTTCTGGCAAATGGAAAATATGATTGGATTGTTATAGTTTCGGAAATGCTTATTATTTATGGTCCTACAAGTGGTTATTTGTTGTAGATTAGATTTTAGTAATGCGGTGTTTGGATAAGCTTATTTTTCCGGCTTATGAGATAAGAATGTTAGTAATGCGGTTGTTTCTGAGCTGATTGACGGATTTGTTTTTGAATAAGCTAATTCTAACACTCAACAATAGCTTATAAGCTTATTCATTATAAGCCATAAGCTTGTTTTTGAATTAAGCTTAAGCCCGAAAAATGAAGCCCCCAAGTTTAGTAATACGATTTATCGAGTTAATAATACATCTTGAATATTCTAAAGATTTTCATTAACATTCGCCATAATTAACTGTTTTTGCGGGTTATAATATTTACCCGGTTCTCTGTGACCTTTTGCACAGACATCTAACTTCTTTTTTCTTTCGATAATTCAAGCCCTTTCATAATTTGGGATAATGCACGCCATGTGGGACTTTAGAATAAATTTATTAATCAGGTATTGGATTAATCTGATATTAAATGGGTAGTATGCTTTTGTCGATAGTAACAGCAGATGTTATCAATGCTAGATGATTGTTGCTATATGTATAGTAACTGAATTATGTCATTTATGAATTAGTGCATGTGCTCACTTGTGATGATTAGGGTGCAATAATTTCTGCAGATATACCTTAGTAAACTGTTCTGTTCTAACTTCTGAGCCTTTGTTCTTTAAGATTACCACCTGACACTTCACTAAGGATTTGTTACCGTGCATCTTAGATACTAATATTGATGACCTAAGGTGCTTTTTGTTTGAGGACTAATGAGCTGTATGGTGCGGGTGACTGATTTTGCTCAGCCAAATGTCAATGTTGTTTAGGACCTCAAATCGTATAACTTTAACTTATTCTATCAGCTTTGAGAGGTGTGTCCTCCCCATACATCCATCCATTCTCCGTTGTGGTTTGTGTTAACTTTGTGGTTTATGCTATATACATCCATCCATTTATTTTTGTTCATCACAAACTACAAATGGCTAGTAATCTAATGAATTATTCATAAGATTACGTCACTTTCTCTCATTCAGCAAAAAGAAACTGAAACTACAACCAATCACTTATAACTTACCACATACAGCACTTCCATATATATGCAACCATCTATATGCATATATGAAAAAAAAAATCGAGCAGGCCCTTAGTCTGTAAAATTGCGTTATATGATCCAGTTGTGAATTCTGGATTTTCATATTGACAAGTATAATTAAGTTTAGAGTAAACTACATTTTTGGTCCTTGTGGTTTGGCGCGAGTTCACTTTTGGTCCAAAATTCAAAAAAGGTTCACTTTTGGTCCAAAAACATAGTTTCTGTCCACTTTTAGTCCAATCCCGTGAATTTGCACTAAAATTTTTGGACTAAAAGTGAACCGAAACTATGTCTTTTGGACCAAAAGTGTAACGAAACTATGTCTTTTGGACCAAAAGTGGACCGAAACTATGTGTTTTGGACCAAAACCAAACTTTTTTTTATTTTTGGACCAAAAGTGAGAAAATGCACCAAACCACAGGGACCAAAAATGTACTTAACTCTTAAGTTTAAATTGTTTTTGACATTTAAGTGGTTAAATTGAGGGGATGAGTCGAAAAATGTTATATATGGCTGATTATAGTCGAAGAGTTGATGGATGTACTGCTAATATCTGGTTTTCAGATGATATGTTTTTCTGGTTCTTAGTAGATGTTGAGTCTTATAAATATTGTCATAGCCTGTTAAATACCCACATAAAAATCTGACTTTCGTTTCAATAGTTATTTCAATCAAAAGCTCAGTTAGTTTGGGATATTGCACGTGGATGTTGGGCTTTACAATAAGTTTGGTAAACTGATATTGGTTTATTCTGATATCAAATCTTAAATTGAGGAGATGAGTCGAAAAATGTTATATATGGCTGATTATAGTCGAAGAGTTGATGGATGTACTGCTAATATCTGGTTTTCAGATGATACGTGTAGCACCCCGTAAGAAAAATTAGACTCTCGTTGCGTTAAGTAAAAGTCATGTACTGTGAGTTGCAAGTTTACCGATAATTTTCAACGAGAAGTCGTCTTATGATCATCAACGCATTATTTTTGTCATAAAAAGTTTAATTCGCACGCGGATATCACCATTATGACTCTGTGTCTAAAAGGATATTTTAGGACGCGTAACGATAAAAACCATACTTATTTCACTTTTGTTAAACGAGGCCATTTACTTGTAACACTTCATAAAACCTCATACATACAAATTAATAACCACGACAGCTATAATTAAATTGAACAAAGATAAAATAAAATTTTATATATATTCATATGAAAAACCAACATCTGATATGTACATATGAAAACCTATAGAAAGCAATATGTAATAATGAAGAAACAACCATCATTACATTCTTACACACACTACCCTACCCATTTCTTATTTTGAATATTTCCATCACATGCTACGTATTATCAAACCTGATGCTATTTCAATTTGAAATGAAAGGCATAGTAAAGATTCTATAATAGTATTAGGAAAAGAGGCATCATGACTAATAGTATTAGAGAAATTCACTATGAATCAATAGTAGTATAGTACCCTTCACATGTAACATATCAGTAACCTATCAAGACACCAAGTATAAATCATGAACCATTCATGAAACAAATACATCACAACAAAACAAAAACAAAAACAAAAAAAAAACTGAAAACACTAAGTAAACTATACGTCCAAGATCAAATTGTGTTGAGTACAAGAACTAAGTGGGCAACGGCTTAGAAGGTGTAGCAGCCAAGTGTAGCTCGACTTAGTACCACCACCTTTCCTTCTCACCATTATTCGACGAGCTTGGACCCTTGTAAGTCATTTTCTTGTAGCTTAACATTCATCATAATCATGACATTCACCCTCGTAGTCTCACTCGTGACAAAAAAAAAATAACAAATCATGTCCGGTTTGGCAAGTTAAAAGCCTAGACTTTGCATGGTTGATACACGACTCGTAACCCAAGCATGGCAATGTACGCATACATGTAAAAGTCTTGGTCAAGGCATGCATAAAATAACGACATACAAGTAATGAGTATAGAACATACCATTCACTAAAACTAATAACAAACCCGAAAGCTTTATACAAACCTTAACTCAACGCGCATGTGTGATTTTAAAACGTTGCTCACTAGGGACTTATAAGCCTAAAACTTCATGTAAATTTTCATAGAGTTCGCATGTTGTAACCTTGACGTACAACATGGGCATGACCAAGTGACCCGCGACGAATGACGAGGGACCATTACCTCAAATACCTCGTCCTTTGTTGCACAATAGCAGGCGACGTGACTGCCCAACGGATAGCAACCCATTTTAAACTTTCCAAGCCACCATGCGTGCGAGACAGTTGGCTTGCTGCCACTGTTACTGCCGCAATGTGGTGGTGGTGATCAATGATGGTTTTGCACCAAACGGCTGCTGCCGTATCACCTTCAACGCACCCTTTTGGTACTAATATGTCCTACCCACCAACACATCACGTGGTGCTATTGAGCTCAAACGATGGACGCACCCCTTCATGGTGCAGACCTACTCGACACCAGCTTGTGTTGAATCGCACGAGCCATGGCAAGTTCCTGCCGCCACTGTTATTACGTTGCGAGGAGATCATCCTTGTGTCTGAGAAATGGAGCCTTCTTGATTCTAACTAACTAAGTGTGAACATGCAAAGTAAAAAAGAAAGTTTATATATTTATGCATGTGGATTCTGCGGAAGAGAACAAAACCAAAAAGAAAATAATGAGGTACAACGCACTGTGCGTAGATGTGCAGTAAAAAGGAAAACCGGGATAATAAAAAGGAAAAAGGATGGTCATGGATTATTATCACGTGATGGGTGATAAGATAAAGAGTGTATATGTTTTGGAGTTTTGACAAGTTGACTGTGACATTTTTAAACTACTTTCATTTAGAAACGTTGACACAAATATATATATTACATGCGTAATCTGTCTAACTCCCGGTTCAAACTCCAAATAAGTTGGCAACTCGATTTCGAGTATAATTATTTCAACGGGTATAAGTTAGAAGTGATAATTTTCGATGTTATGAACAATGGAATCAAACTGTTAAACAAGTAAGCGAGTTTACTCCGACTCATACACTTTAGTTGACACTAAAAAATTATTTCTTTAAAACCTATTTGTGTTTAAATGTGATTTTAAAAGCCAAAGGATTTAAATTGTAACCCACGAAACATAAGAGTATTAAATATAAGTAAATAGTTTCTACAAAATTTTAGACATTATCACACGGACTGCGATATATAAAACGGACATTCAAACAAGATTCAAGTGACGACTAGATTAGGTAAAGGAGCGAGATGAACATATATATGTACACCAAATAATTGGTAAATAACAGTCATATTTTTTTAGCATCCAATGTCTTATTTTAAACTTGTGACCATGTGATTACAAATTATAGCACATAACTTCATCAAATTAAGAATAAATACTTATAGGTGTGAATCTGTGCACCACCCCTAGAGCCAACGGTTTAATCAACGCTTTGAAAACGTAAAACGTTAACTCCCCATAAACGGACAGCCTTTTGACTCATTTGCCTAAATCTTTTTATATCTTAGAATGAATACTCATATTTATTGTAATTACTTAGGTGTTTGACTGAGTCATTATTTGACGTGCCCTAACCCAATTCCAATCTCAAGCGATTAACCGACAAGGTGAGTTTCATAGCCCCTACTTTACTGTTTTAAATCATCTTTTGGGGTGAGAACATTGCTTAATTTTTAACAGTTGAACGCAAGTACATTTACTGATTTACTATTTGGGTCTAAGTCCCTATTCAACCCAACTTGTTATATTGCCCACTTTATCATGAACTGTCAATTTCTTGATCGGATGACCGATTGAGGGAGCGCGAATGTTATGGATAGATCTATCGGGATTGACAATTCCTGTTTGTCTTGGACTGACATTAGTCAAGCAAACACAGTTTCATTTGAGTCATATACGGATGTTGCGGGTTGAACATCTGCACGGGCTTACCTATGATGATATATGTTAACGCTTCAGTGTCATGAGCTTAGACAATAGTAAATACTTTTCTTTGTGATATATAGGATTGTTATATTTCATGCTATGGTTATAAATCTTGTGGTTCATCATTATTATCAAACAACGAAACCTATGAACTCACCAACTTTATGTTGACACTTTAGCAATGTTTTCTCAGGTGTTCTATATTACGGAATATATGGAGTCTACATTGGTATATTCGCATGTAGAGGTCTATCTCTCGTATCAAGTCCTCTTCACGCCATGAAGTCACAATCCCAAATCCAGTCTTCCGCTGCAGTGAATTGGGGGGTGTGACATATTGGTATCAGAGCTCTTGGTTATAGAGAACTAGGTTGCATTAGTAACTCTAGACTATAACTGGCTCTTAAGTACATATCAAAATAGTATACGCATTATCTATCATTATTTACTTCATAAGCTAACAACCGCTTGGCACTATATCGTTAAATAACGAAAGTACCACTTGTCGGTCATGGAAAACATGTTTCTCTAGACTACACATTATCATTCACCATCTCGAGATAACATATCATGTGTATTACGCATTTGTATCATCCTAAGTGCAAGGAAACTACCATGACTCTCACCAAATAATTAACCCTATAACCAACATCACACTACAAAGGGTCACTTACGTACTATTATGGATATTATCAGTAATTACATTCTTATCATCTCGTTTTATGAGAGTTACATACATAAACACCTCGGGTACCTTGCTAATCACCCACTCGTTATCTCACTACACAAGGAATCTTTATAACAACTGTTGTAAAATACCTATACTAATATCCACTATGTCGGTATACCCTTAAAAGTGTTTCAAAGTATATAAAAACCTACCAAAAAGCACATGCCGTTTGAATACACCAATAATTGACGAATGCCACTTTATCAGGAAGCGTAAACAAGAGCCACTTGGTTATAGAGAACTAGGTTGCATTAGTAACTCTAGACTATAACTGGCTCTTAAGTACATATCAAAATAGTATACGCATTATCTATCATTATTTACTTCATAAGCTAACAACCGCTTGGCACTATATCGTTAAATAACGAAAGTACCACTTGTCGGTCATGGAAAACATGTTTCACTAGACTACACATTATCATTCACCATCTCGGGATAACATATCATGTGGATTACGCATTTGTATCATCCTAAGTGCAAGGAAACTACCATGACTCTCACCAAATAATTAACCCTATAACCAACATCACACTACAAAGGGTCACTTACGTACTATTATGGATATTATCAGTAATTACATTCTTATCATCTCGTTTTATGAGAGTTACATACATAAACACCTCGGGTACCTTGCTAATCACCCACTCGTTACCTCACTACACAAGGAATCTTTATAACAACTGTTGTAAAATACCTATACTACTATCCACTATGTCGGTATACCCTTAAAAGTGTTTCAAAGTATATAAAAACCTACCAAAAAGCACATGCCGTTTGAATACACCAATAATTGACGAATGTCACTTTATCAGGAAGCGTAAACAACAAACTCATGATAAGAAAACGATAAAGACACGCCTGGTAAAGGTAAGATACAATAGTCACGAACTACGGAAAGAAACTTAAGATATAAAGGTTACACCAGCCCTGAGTCAAGGATAATATGAACTCCATGGATATGCACCTATTATCCGGAATCCTACTACACTATTCGGTCACCAGTTTGGGTCTTAACATAAGGATACCACTAATAATTACAAGAAACATAGCCATACTGAAATCCAACACTCCTCTATATATCCTCGAGACATGGTATGAACATGCAATACACCTTATCTCAAAATAGATAACACTCATAAGTTAATCTTTATCCGGATATGGAATGTAAGAAGAAGAAACCCCATTTTGTCATATGCAGGGTGCATTCGAGAAATGTCTCAATCACTTTCCAGCAACGTACCAGACAACTCCCCGGATATTCTATTGTTTGATATTCTATAATATCGTCATGTTTACTTGTAGTAACAATAGAGAATATTATTAGCTATCGGGTCTTTTAAACCGGTTGTTTATACATTCGAAATTCTATTGTTTCTTGGTAGATGGTTGGTGTTTTTATAATTAATTAATTTTCAAATTTTATTATGGAAAATTGTGACTTAACTATAATTATTGTATGTGGAGTTTTGGCAATGATTTGATTGATTTCTATTCGCAATAGACAAGTGACTATGACAATAATTTGTAGTTGGAAATAAAAATCTTTTGTAAAATTATGGGCATTATGTGAATCAATTCACTTGTGTCGCTATAGTTTACTTATTTATTTACTCGCATTATTTAGTTATATTTATAAGTGTATAAGACCTTTGGTTACCATGTAGTTAGAATACGAATTTAGTCATATGTAAAGTCGACATTAACTTCACCAACGAAAAATTATATGTTTATCACCAATGTCGTGTACCAAAACGTTTTACGCGACGAGTAACGTGCGTTGTTAAATTTTATCTCATAATGATGTAATGTTTCACTTTCAGTTTCACTAGATGCTTTTATATGTTTCTTTTATATGTTTTTGATACATGTTAAAAATTTATCGCATGTTACGAGTGTTTGCAATTTCATTTTGATATTTTCACGTTCTATTTTGAACGTTACACAAAACACTTACCTCGATATATTGTTAATTATCTGCCACTAGAATTTTCCGCCGCTATACGCGAATACTCGCCTAATATGACAAACCCTAATAAACATGGCACAAATAAAAATGATAACGTGAATCGACTTACTAATATTATGTTTGTACTTTTTTATTTTGACTCAAACCATAACTCTTTTTTTATTCGGTCGTTATTGCATATCGTTAATTATCACAATATTGCATATCGTTTTTTTATTTTGACCTAAACAATCCTATTGTGAACGTTGCACGAAAAACATACCAAAATATTACATATCCTTAATTATCGGCCGGTTGTGATTTTTCGTGCATGCACGGGTTTTCGCCTAGCCATCTTGTAAAAGCCTTAAACTGGCTGTTGATTACTTGAAGTATGAAAGCTTTATTTTGGGGTAGATTTCAATTAGAATTGGAAAACAATCCTTGTGTTTATTATTACTGTTAAAAGTAGTGATGCTTGTTATAAAGTTT